>JAVTVY010043745.1:0-20809 GCA_036873755.1 Hanleya hanleyi
ACATTTGTTTTGCAGTTGTGATATCCTCCATTCTGAATTTGTTTTTGTACACAAATAAATTTATGTGTCTGCAATCTAAAATAAGTCTACATTTTCCATCCTTTTCAGCTACTGTCAATGGATTGACTACTACAGGACATGTGTCTACCCGAGAGATGCAACCTAAAGAGGCCAGCTTTTGGATTTCTGTGTGAACAAATTTGGGGCGATCAAGAGCTGATTTGTTGTTCTTTAGTATTTTGCTTGTCGGTGTTTCTATAAATGGGATGCTATATCCGTTTTGTATAACGTCAAGCACGTATCCACTTGCCCCAACTTCCGCCCACTTTTCTATCTTCTCCTTCAGTCGGCCACGTGGAGAGGGGGCGTTGCCTATAATATCATTGTCTGATTGGACGAGAAAAGTGTCTCCGTTTGCAGTTTGACTGACAGATGTTATTACGGTATCAGAAACTATTTCAGATTGGATGATATGTTGGCCATGCGTGTGATCACGCTGGTGATCATCAGTGAAGGGAACTGAATTAACCCCACTTTGGTACATTGTTTCGACATTCGGATACATGGCTGCGATGAACTCGCCCGATTTGGCGCCATTTAGTGGATATGTACTGAACAATAAATCTGAACTTTTCAACCCAGTACATTCTGTGTTTTGAGTTGTTTGTGTGTATCTATGACAGCCTTGTGAATCGTCAAGAAAATCTGAAGCAGAATCATTCCCCAAAGCACAATCGTTCCCCAAATCACAATATCCGCTAAATAAATTCATTTCGAGATCTGATTCCAACAATGAAAAACTATCGGTACTTATCTGATCAGCGGGCCTCATTGCAGGCGCTCCCAGCGATGCCGCCATAGCCGCCCTTTGCCTGGCCACCTCTGGGCATTCAGAACGATAGTGTCCGAATTTTAAACAGGCCCAGCACTGTGAATTCCTGGATGTTCCGGTGCTTCCCCTGCCCACTGGAGTAATCCCGGACTGTGTTCCACCAATAAAGGCTTGCATCGGTGTCGATGCCGGTAATCCGATGGAATAATTTCCTCGTCTCCCGCGACCACGTCCTCCAACGCCCCGTCCCCGCGACTCTTTCTTAGCCTTGCTAGCTGCTCTTGTTTCACTCTTCCGAATTCGCGCCTCATCTTCCTCGTCCGAGGCGAGATCGTCCTGAATGTATTCCTCGACAACTCTCCATCCGTGCTCCGATTTATCTGCGAGTAGGGTATGTTTTTGTCTGGATTTTATCTCCTTCATACCAGCTTGTAGCTTTTCGGTCGCCTCGTCTGCTCGTCCATCGGAGATCGCCTCGTGAGCTTCCTCAACTTGTTGCAAAACCTCAGCGTTGAATTTGTATTGCTTTTCGTTCCCCTTTTTCTTAAAATGTAAGACTTGTCGACGGATGACTTTAGGCGCTTCATTTCCGACACTTGCTCACTAGCAGCGCGTTTTTGACCAGATATTATGTCTGCATGCATCGCGCCCATCTTCGTAGCGACTATGGCTTCCATATGCTCGCAGATATCCGTCGTAGAATTACGGACTGCCTTTGCCACTTCTGTTGCTATCATGTCGGACAAGACAATGATATTCTGTCCCTGTGATCCTGCTGTGTTGCTGGGTCCCGGCACTGAATTCGCCGTGTCGCTCTGTTTGGATGCTTCGGTCATCGCTGCTAAAAACTGCTCGAGATTCAGAGGTTGAAAAAATATGTGCTGCACGTTGAAAGGAAAACTCTAGAATGACCATGCGCCCCGCATCTCACAAAACTACCACGTGGCTCGACCACGCCCCCATTTAGCCCCGCCTCCCTTCAGGCATTGACCAGTACGGCACAAACATTAGTTTGTTCCTCCACGCTGTGCCGGTACAAACTACATTTTCCGGCAACCGTGTGGCCTCAACCACCATCGTTTCGGAGAGAGCAAATTTAATCGAAATTAGTGGGAACACGGCACCGGAAAAGCGGAGAAGGGTGAACAACGTGACAGTGCGGCAATCTGGGCGGGCCGACAACAACAACAACGCCAGTAGCCTGGATGAGAGCTTGGTCGAAGCTTCGTCCGATTGGGGTGTAGTACCACAGCAACAACAACAACAACCAGGTTTTCGGCCACCGTCAGTGGTAGTTCAACTTCCGAGGATGGAAGAGTTGGTGAGTTGTTGCATGTTACGTCAAACAACATGTTAGCGCCAATGTATACCCTAAATACATTAGTCAGTGTATGTGATACAATTGGGGTGGGTATTCCTGTCGTGCTTAAAGAGAAAATATGGAAATCGGAATATTTCGATTTAGGCTTACTTCTCAAGGGTAATCAGGAGCTGGTTAAATTTGTTGGTTCGTCAGCCATATTTTTGTCGACTACAGGTCAATTGGAGGTCAAGGCAAAGAGTCCATAGAAAGTTGGACAAATTCCTTCCTTATATATATGAGCATTTACCTGGTCCGTTTTGCCCACTGAATGCAAGAGATGTTAAAATACATGCAAACTATTAGAACTGCAGCTGCTAGATTTCCTGGGTTTGGGTGGAGGACATATGACGAACAGTTTCGTCTCAGACAAGCCGCTTCTCCTGAAAATTCATGGGCTACCATAAATTCGGAGCTTTGGTTGATATATATGTCCAATCCGATCTATGATGGGACCAAAGGGCGGGCTAGCAATGTTGCTAGTGCAATGGGCTTGCAGTCGGGTCAGAATAACAAACTGTGTTGGGCTTTTAACGGAGGTAATTGTGACCGACAAAACTGCAAATTTGCTCATAGATGTAAAAAATGTAACCAAAATCACCCCGCAAAATATTGTCAGTCCTTTCGGAACTCCCAGCAAGCAAATACAGTCCCAATTGGGAAGAAGTCCTATTAATATCTCAAGACTCGAGACATGTTTGAAGGAGTAGCAGATGAATTATTGAATGGGTTTAAGTTTGGATTTTCTTTGCATTACTCAGGACCACGAATTCATAGGGTAGCCAGAAATTTGAAATCGGTACAGGAAAACCCTGAGATAGTACGCAAAAAGCTTAGACAGGAAGTGGAATTAGGCAGAATGATTGGGCCCTGTCCAACTCCTCCCATGCCCGCTTTGCAGGTCTCTCCTTTAGGTTTGGTTCCTGAGAAGTCCCCAAACGAATTTAGATTGATCCATCATCTGTCCTTCCCCAGTGGCAAGCCATCAATGACTTTATTGATCCTTTAGATTGCTCAGTAGCATATACTAGCTTTGACGAGGCTATTCGGGTGGTACAGCGCATGGGGCAGGGGACCTTCTTAGCGAAATCAGATTTAAAGTCCGTGTTCAGATTGTTGCCGGTAGCCCCGAGAGATGTAGAGCTGCTAGGTATTTTCTTTGAAAATCAGTATTATGCAGACAAGAATTTACCCATGGGGTGTAGTATTTCGTGTGCCACGTTTGAAAAATTTGCTACTTGTGTGGAATGGATAGCTAGGAAAAGAATCGTGAACGGTTGGTTGATTCATTATCTGGATGATTATCTTCTTCTTTCACCTTCTCGTAAGGGCTGTGCAGATGCGCTTGCTATATTTCTCGAGTTGTGTGAATTTTTGGGTATCCCGGTAGTTTTAGAGAAAACCATGGGACCGGTTACATGTATACCATTTTTGGGGTTGGAAATAGACACCACCGCAATGCAGATTCGCATCCCCCTGACAAAGATTGCCGACATATGTCAAAAAATCAAGATGGCCCTATCAAAACACAAGTTGAAATTAAGTCAGATCCAGTCCCTCATTGGTTCCCTAAATTTTGCCTGCCGAGTCGTGCCCCCCGGCCGCCCTTTCATTAGGCGACTGATAGATGTCACAAGAGGCATTACCAGGCCACATCATTTTATCCGGATTACACAAGGAATCCGAGAGGATTTGAAGATATGGCTAACATTCTTTTCTCATTTTAATGGGATATCAGCATTTCAAGATCAATTTTGGGTGACCAATGGACAACTTCAGCTTTTCACAGACAGTGCAGGGGGTTTGGATAAAGGTTTTGGCATCTATTTTGATGGGAGGTGGGCTCATGGTCAGTGGCCATCCAGTTGGGCAGACATGGGCCTGACTGCCAACATTACCCTCTTAGAGTATTTTCCAATATTAGTAGCAGTGATAATCTTTGGTGAGCAGTTAAGCAATAAGAGGGTGGTGTTCAAATGCGACAATGCTGCAGTTGTTAGCATATTGAACAATCAGACATGTAAATCACCTGAAGTCATGACTTTAGTCAGAGCATTTGTCTTGCGATGCTTGGAGAACAATATCCAAGTGAAAGGACAGCATTTTGAAGGCCAACTGAATGTAATTTGCGATTCTATCTCTCGTTTACAGTGGGCCAGGTTTCGGCAGCTAGCACCACAGGCGGATCTATGGCCTACTCCAATTCCACCCTGGGTGTGGAGTATCTTCGACAACACCCCGGAGATTCAGTTCTCCATCCCTTGTGTGCTTTGGCATGACATTCCATCCCGTGGAGCATGTTTTCCATCCTGTGGAGCAAAACAGTACACTTTTTCGGCCTCTCCAAACAAAGTGCAAGATACCGATGAACGGGCGCGGAGGTAGGTGGATAATCATGTTGCCTATCAGGGACCTATTTAATCATAGAAGCGATGTGATCACAATTCCCTCTCTGTCAAGATCCCGTTTTCCGTAAATAAGCTACACAGTTAGAGCTGTTGTGGGTATTTTGACAGGCAAGCTCGCACGTTTTCAATGAAATATACTGCCAAGGTTACTAGTATACACATCTGTTGTTGTAAAGTCAGTTAAACTGACTAGAGAACCGTTGACGAACTCAGCTGAACTAATTGTATTGTGGTAGTCCATACCACGGTGCACGACCAGCCATCCCTTGGAGCAAGAAAAACAGATAAATTCTTCTTAATTTGTGAAAACATGCTGGTCAAGCAAGTGAACGGTGTCCTTTACCGACGAAACATTACAAATGGTTATATTGTTGAATTTATAATATGAAATGAAGCTTTTAATAAATCCGTTATTTGTTCCGTGACAGTATTAGGTGAAGAACAAAAGTATTCTGATTTTGGTGAACACCCTTAATTTAAAACAGTGGTGCAGTGACTCGGTTTTTATTTCATTTTATGCTCTTTTTTTATTAAAAAAAGTGAAATCAAGAAAGAATAGGTGTGCTCCCAACCCAGAATAATTAATTTTCCAACACTATTTCAACAGTTAGCGATCTGTCATAAAATTTATTATAAAACCTGATACTAGTCCGGGATGTTAGGGCATAAAAGGGACTGTTTGGTTCAGATTCTTCCAATAGCACCAATTTTGGCCCATATGTCGCCCATACAATACCTTTTCGATTTTTGACGGGCGCCAAGGTAGTCGCCCCCTGGGGCCGCCATATTGGCGAAATTCATTATGGCCGCCACCCGGGTTAGAGGTCGATCGTATTTAAAACAACAAAATGGCTAGAATCATGAATAATACAACTTTTTAGTGGTTATCGGTGTCGGGGAATCTGATTCGGATCTTATTTCAGCGATTTGAGGTCAAGGTCACCCTAAAGGTCATTTTGGGGTCAAATTCGTCATTTTTAGTGGTTTTTAGTCGAGATATACAAACTAACTCATTTTATCGATTTTCGGGGTTGAGTAATCCGAATCTGGCCATATTTTGACAATTTGAGGCAATATTGCATGTGAGGTTCACGACAGAGGTCACCCGAAACAGAGATCAACCGGAGGTCAATTATAGGAAACACCAAAAGGGCTAGAATCACAAATAATACCATAGGGCTTTGTGGCATCGGAGAATTAGATTCTGACCTTATTTTGACGATTTGAGGTCATGGTCACCTCATTTGAGAATTAGAGGTCAAAGATCAACAGTTGCTACTAAAAACAATCGAAACAAGATTATTCAGGAACAAATGTTACTAAAATACTTCGGAGATGACATCTGCTGACAAAATGCTATAACTATGCCGCTACGTGCATTTAAATGTTCAAAATACAAAACAAAGACCGCTTAAGCAACAGTATACCAATGATTACTTTTACTACCTATGCCTTCTGGCTTGCGCTCTATGATGCCAGCAATAAATATTACTTGTCATCACCGCCCTCGTTATTAACGCACCCGCCTTCGCATTTGCAGAGGGTCGTGTTTCGGACATCGGTACAGTTGCATTTGCACCTTCCCGTGCATGCCTTGAGATGTGTCGCTGAGAGTGGTCCATAGCGGTTGCCATGTACTGGTGCAATCTTTGTGCCAGCTCCACTCACTGAAGTCAAGGATTTCCTGCTGGAGTGAAGCGACTCCAGTAGAAACTCGCTTGCAGCAGCGCTCGCTTCACATGCTGCAAAAGCGCGGCTTGGGAGGTGGGATGTTTTCCAGCGATCTGGTTGCAGTAGTGAAGAGGTGATGCTTGGCCTCATTGACACCGGCTGCACCACATCCCTTGCTGTACATTAGTACGATGAAGCGTTCTATAAGCTCCATATGCATGGACTCGAGAGTGTCAGGATCATGCGTGAGAGCCACTAGTGTGTCGGTGGGGTCCGATATTCTTGTGCAGGCTGCCCAGGCGGTCTTTTTGCCACATCCAAGAAACTGTGACGTCGCCTTGCACCCCGTTAAGCTGTGAAAGAGAGGTAGTCCCACGGACTTTGACGGACCAAGATAGGAACAGATGGTTTGGACTGGAATGCCACAATACTTTTTCCTAAACCCCTAAAATCCCGAAGTATGAATGGATCAGCGGCTTCTTAAAAAATGTTAACAAAAAGGAGCCGTTCTCATTCATCAGCACACAGATCTCCAAGACTGACATGAGCGGAAAGCTCCTTCTGTGTACCCGTTTTGAGTCCGTGTTCTTCAACAGGCGTTGTGACCTCACAATACTTCAACCGTGCAACCATTCCGAGACGGACACCAGGGTCCTCCTGCATCTAGCACATGCCACGGAGGAGGGTCATACAACAGCCTATGTTCGCACGATGGACAGCGATGTCCGGTCTTTGGAGACCCTCGGTTTATCGGAACTCTTGGTGGACTTCGCTACTGGAAAAAAATATTGTGACATTCCAGTCCATACCATTATTTGTTCCGATCTCGGTCCGTCAAATCCTTGGCACTATCCCTTTTCCACTGCCTTACTGGGTGCGACCCGACTTCACAGTCTCTTGAGAGCGCAAGCGAGAAGGTATAGGCACTAATAATCATTGATATATTGTTGCTGAAGCGGTCTTTGTATTGTATTTCGAACATTTAAATACACATAGCGGCGTAGCGGCATAGTTATAGCATTTTGTCAACAGATGTCATCTCCGAAGTATTTTAATATAATTTGTTCCTGAATAATCTTCGCTCGATTGTTCTTAGTGATAACTGTTGATCTTTGACCTTTGATCCCAAAATGGGGTGACCTCAAATCTTCAAAATAAGATCAGAATCGGAGAATGCCACAAACCTCTATGGTATTATTTGTGGTTCTTTTGGTGTTATACCTAGAATTGACCTCTGGTTCGGATGGCCTCTATCGCGACTCTCAAATGAAATATTGCCCCGAATCGCCAAAATAAGGCCAGATTCGGGTTACTCAACCCTGGAAACCAATAGAATGAGGCAGTTTATATATCTTGCCCCAAAACCACTGATAATGGCGAATTTGTCCCCAAAATGACCTTTAGGGTGACCTTAAAGGGTGACCTTGACCTCAAATCGTTGAAATAAGATCACAATCAGATTCTCCGACCCCCAAAACCACTAAAAAGTGCTATTATTCATATTTCTAGCCCTTTTAGTTATTTAACTACCATTGACCTCTAACCCGGGTGGCGACCATATTGAATTTCGCCGAATATGGCGGCCCTAGGGGGCGCCCGTCTTGGCGCCCGTCAAAAATCGAAATAGTATGGTATGGGCGACATATGGGCCAAATTTGGTGCTTTTGGAAGAATGTGAACCAAAAAATCCCTAACAGCCCTGACTATACCGTAATTGTTCATCCTGATTGGTGGTACTCTCTAAAAAAACTTGAGTGAACTGTTCCACACAAGTTTGAGTGAAATGTACCTGTTCACTCAAACTTGAGTTACTTTTCACCCAACTTGAGTTACTTTTCACTCAACTTGAGTTAAAACCACTCAAGTTCACTCAACTTGAGTGAGATGAATTTCCACTCTTATGCTTGAGTGAATGTCACTCAAGTTGAGTGCATTTAACTCAAGTTGAGTGGAAATCTCACTCAAGTTTTGAGTGGGATGAATTTCCACTCTTACTTGAGTGAAATTTCACTCAACTTTTTTTAGAGAGTATGATATTCTGTAATTCCCCATATTACATGCATAGCACAAGAACTATTACATGTTCTGCAGTAGCTAACAGTCTAGAGGCGATGCCACACGATCTCGAGGTAATAGCGCACGGTCTCGAGGCGATAGCGCACGGTCTCAAGGCAAAAGGGCACCATCCTGAGCGCAGTTGTCCCCCGTTAGCGCACGTGCGGCGAAACACTGTTGCTAAGGACATAGTTCGCGCTCCAACATTTGACAGCTGAATGAGTTTTTGCCCCAAATCTTCTTGATACGACCAACATTGTGTAAGAAAAAATTGTTACGGTACTCATTAACTGGTTTGATGGTCAAAGCTGAAGACATGCACAAACCAGTCTGTAAACCTCGAATAATCGAATCTAAGGTTCGGTACCGCAAATTATTGATCCACGGTATACATGTCGATGTCATATTTTTTACTGTTATCGGACGTAGATCATAGGTTTGCAAAGTCCTTCCTCTGTTATCTTTGGTAATATAGAAACATTCGATATGGACATCGTAATAAAACACTTGTTGAATACTCCCTGTCTCGAGCTGAAAATCCTGATGCCACACCCCACAGCGCACAAAGTGACGAGTGCGTTGACGCGAGAAACTAGAAAATTTATGATGGGTCTACGGTAACGTCCGCAATTTATGTTATAATATTCCTATAGTCTGTCCATTTTAATTAGTCGTCTACTTTGGAGCTTGCCAACAATCAATAGTTAACCCTGCAACAATTTTCTTTTTTGCAGCGTGTATAACGAACTGAACTCTACAAAATGACTACCATTTCTCTGTGATATCGATAATATATCACGCTTGAACTAACTTTTTAATTCTCTCCATATAAAACGCCAGTACATTTGTTTATGTACCGGGCCTCAATTACATAGGGAGACGTAATAATGTATTCATGCTCACTGGCACAAAGGTCATTGATGCCGAATACAGTAATAACAGGCGGTCCGTGGGAGTGTCGCTTATATCCCATGCCCAGTGAAATGGCCAAATGATAAACCGCGCACACCTCTATGACCATACACGGCATTGTTGACCTTTGTACTAGACAACACGAATACATTATGACGTCTCTCTATGTAATTGAGTCCCGGAACGGGAAACAACTGTACTGGAGTTTTATATGGAGAGAATTACAAAGTTATTTCAAGCGTGATATATCATCGATATCACAGCAGAAATGGTAGTCATTTTGTAGAGTTCAGTGTGTTCTACACGATGCAAAAAAGAAAATTTGTGCCGAGTTAACTGCTGATTATTGACAAGCTCCAAAGTAGACGACTAATTAAAATGGACAGACTTTTTTTATAGTCCGGCCTGTTGGTGGTTGATCGGGCCAAAAAATCCACTAGCATGACTGCCCGGTTATTGGACAGACCCAATTATTGGACACCTATATGCAGTGGGGCTATTTTCTGGGAATATTACATGACAATTGTAATACACATTTAATTTTACAATTGAGTTACAAAGACATGCTAATAAATTTCTGTTTACTCACGGAATTTGTGCACGTTTAGCCCTCGTGCGGGTCGGAAATAGTGTCACAAATTTGGGTAAAAAAAATTGCGTCAGAAAATTTCCTCCAGTTTCTCAGTTTCATTCCTGACTGCAGGTATGATTAAATTCAACGAAATTTGGCTGAAAATGCTCCCACAAATATAGAGAATCTTCATTTTGAATCTCAGTGTGCAACGCGACCGGCGTTTGGCAGACGATGTATATATCTCCCCGCCACTCCGTCTAAAAATAGACCAATTCCCCGAGAGCAGCCAGTTTACGATAGCATGACATGCGGCTCACACTGGCAATAGAGCTGATTGACACCCAAGGATAATCGGCACTCACAAAAACTGCAAAATTTGGGACCGGTTGAATCTTCGACGCTCATTCCAAAACTCATTTGTGGGCTACAGTGCTGATTCATGTTTAAATATTCTTGGAGGTTTACTAAAGACTGTGGGACAAACAATTTGACAGTAAGTTGATAATTTTCAAATAAATCCATCACTGAGAAAGTGTCCAATAACTGGGAGCAAACCTGCATTTTCATACCGTGAATGGTCCCTGCGTTTCAATTATTCCCAGTCTCTCCCTGTATTTTTTCTTCAATATATTTTTTTTATGACGATTTAGGACTAAAGATGTAGTCTTTAATTCAGTGTTACTCTCTTGGCCATACGTGATTGCATGGCCGACCTGCAGACTCTTATTCATAAAAAGTGTCCAATAACCGGGCAGTCATGCTAGTGGATGAAATGCTGAAGTCATTTCGTTTTCAATTCTTCAACATCGAAATTCAGGAATCGCAATAGCAATGAAATCAATTCTTTCAAGTTTTTCTTGCTCCAAGGGATGGCTTGTCGTGCTCCGTGGTATGGACTACCGCAATACAATTAGTTCAGCTGAGTTCTTCAGCGGTTCTCTAGTCAGTTTAACCGACTTCACAACAACAGATATGTATACTTGTAACATTGGCAGTATAGTTCATTGAAAACGGACGGACCATGTGATGAAAATGACTCCAATAAGGGGTATAATGCGGGCTTGTCTGTCAAAATACCCACAACTGCTCTAACTGTGTAGCTTATTTACGGAAAATGGGATCTTGACAGAGAGGGAATTGTGATCACAACTTTTCTATGATTAAATAGGCCCCTGATAGGCTACATGATTATCAACCTACCTCCGACCCCGTTCATCGGTATCTTGCATTATGTCCGGAAAGGCCGAAAAACGTGTACTTTCGGCCATGTTTTGCTCCACCACCCTACTGAATCGACAAGTATGATTATAGGTAAACACCGTCGGTCACGTGTCAAATCACAGTCAATGGTAGGTTTTTCGGTGCTTTCGTTATCAAGCGTGGGCGTGTGTCTGACCAGACGACAGTGACCACAGCCGAAAAAAAACGATTTTCAGCATATCGATGACAGGTATGGTTAGTGGTGTCCAGTCATTTTTTGATGGAGAGATATCGTACTATGTTGTCACCAAATGTAGGGTTATTACTATTTCAAGTTAACAAAAATTTTAAACATTTTTGCGGCGAGAGGTGTTTTTAGGTGTTGGTGGACAGTCCATTGTAGGTATTAGCATCGAATTATAGTGTGAGGAAATGAGCACAAAATGAACACGTGGGAACTTACTACCTGCCTCATGTATCACTGACTCATTCATCTCTCGATTCCTTTCACTTGTGCGTGTTTAAGAGGAATATGAAACATTAATAGTTTATTCTCTGTCTGTCTTATATTACGACAGTCCATGGTATCATCATCGGACCGATCGACAGTCCATGGTAGGTCAAAATAAGGTCAGTCCGAACTGACGTGAACCGTGTAACCTTGGCCAATGATTCGCCAAATGGACTGTTGCCAAGACAAATGGTAGCTACCATGGACTGTCGACATATCTGATATACTATCATATGTTGCCTCATTATAACATTGCAGCTGTTATCCGGCTTCAATGTGAAGTGATTCAATCTACAATTCATGGTCGCATGACAAATGGACTGGTGCATTCACCTATAATCATACTTGTCGATTCAGTAGGGTGTCCACAGGATGGAAAACATGCTCCACGGGATGGAATGTCATGCCAAAGCACACAAGGGATGGAGAACTGAATCTCCGGGGTGGACAAGAAGCCCTCCGATTAGCTAGTGTGTCAAATTTCCCAAACACACAAAGAGCTTATGAGAATGGTCTTAGGTCTTTTTATCAGTTATCAGTTTAGGGCAAGCTTTAATGTGGGTCAAACTTGGCCAGTGCCTTTGGATCATATAGTACAGTATATTGCATATATGTCCATTAAAGGCAGGGCAGTGAGCACAGTAAACTGCCTACTTGTCAGCCATTGCATACAGGCATAAGATTATGAGCTGGGAGGATCCAACTAAACATTTTTTGGTTCGAAAAATGTTGGATGGGATGCGTAGAACAAATCCGCGTAGGGATACTAGAGCCCCCATTACAGTCGATATTTTGAAAACCATAGTCATGTCCTTGCCACATGTCTGTTTGTCACATTATGAGAGCTGCCTTTTCCAAGCAGCATACACTTTGGCCTTCTTTGGGTTTATGAGGGTGGGGGAATTAGTCTACTCCTCCAGGGCCGTAGCCAGGATTTACTGAGGGGTGGTTCGCCTTCACTCCAAAAGGGCACATCCGGGGGTTCGCTGTATGGGAAAAAGGGGCAAATAGGAGGTTCGCTTCAGTTTGAAAAGGGCATTTATATGAGAAAAATATATAATATTTCCGAAAGGGGGGGGGTCCCGAACCCAAATAAACCCCCCTGGCTACGGACCTGTCCTCAGAGGAATATAGTCAGCGTCCTTTACAAATAAATGATATCCAGCTTGACTATACCGCCCCAACTCCGTGCATAAGAGTAACTATTAGGGAATCAAAAACGGATCAGTTTGGTAGGTCTCAAAAACTTATAATTGATCAACTAAAATCGCAGCCTGCATCACTGTGTCCCGTAAAAGCGATGGAAAGGTATCTGAAACAACGCCCACGAGGTTACAGCGGCAATTACTTGTTTTGTCATGCAGACACACCCGTAACTAGGTATCAATTTTCAGCTGTACTTGGCAAGGCATTGCAGTTTGGTAACATGCCCACCTCCATCTATAAATCTCACACTCTCAGGATTGGAGCCCGTACAGTCTGTGCCATGAATGGGATACCCCATGACTTGATACAAGAATGGGGTAGATGGCGTTCTCAGGTATTCCGCAGGTACATAAGGATCCCGACACATAGGCTCTGTGTCTCGAATAATAGTTTATGACGGGGGGGTCATTTCACTTTATGCATCTAATTGAGTCTTTTCAGAAGTTGCAATCTTCCGCGACTCTTTGGTATATTGGGCTCAGCGGTTCGCCTCTCAGTGTCGCCCGAGCCAAACCAATTTAGAGCTGGAGCATCTGGGAGTGCACATATAGTGGTGGGGCCAAAGAGGAATGAGGTGGGGCCAACTCAAGGAGACTTTTGAAACCAAACTGGTGTCCCATCCAGTGCCAGATGTCATAATTATTCATCTAGGCTCCAATAACCTATGTTCAACTACTTGTGGCGACCTGTATCATGACATTCGTGAGACCATTCTGTACCTGAAGCTACGAGTACCGACATGTGCTATTATATGGTCGGAGATTCTTCCTCGCTTACATTGGAGAGGTGCTATGAGCGATAGGGCAATCGACAATAGTCGTCAGCGAGTTAACAGGGAAGCGGCCGCAGCTATTAAGGGGGTGGGGGGTAGATTTATTAAACATAGGGAGATCAAGTATGCAAATCGTTCATTGTTCAGGCCAGATGGCACTCATTTATCGATGGCAGGAAATTCAGTTTTTCTTACACAGCTAAGACTAGCCATGCAAACCTCCCTAAGTTTGGACGTGTGCGTTTTTCCAAACTAGCTGGTCCTGATGCAATTTACCTGAACTAATTTGCCCTTAGAATTGGTGGGGTTGCAAGCGTGTATAGACACGCTTGTGTGGCTGGATTCTTGCGGGCTAATATGCGGGTTTACATATGGGGCCCATACTTATGTGGTCCGTAGGATGGGCATGGGCGAGTTATCCATTGTATCCAAGGAAGCTTGCAAATCGTTTACCGGTCTCGCTGCAGGAGTCCGGGGCTCACCTGAGGTTTCCCAAGGGAGCAAAATCCACACTGTTAGTGTGTGGTCCACACTGTTATGTGTGGTGGGTACATGTTATGTACAGGTAAATTCGAAATTAACAGCAACATCCGACAGGCCAGATTGTATACCTGCCTACATCATAGTGGCTGTCAGTTGATGTTGCTCCCGCAGGGATCCGGTCCGATTTCGGTGTATTATACAAATAAAGTTTAGCTGCGGCCTATTTCTTCCAAATTTAATTCTGCTTTGGGTCTTGTTTTTTATAGAATGTTAGTTATCCGTAGGACAATTTATGTAAATAATAAGATTTATCTATAAAAGATAAAGCCACATTATTTCATATTGACCAGGTGTTGGGGGAGAGTTATCCCCCCATTAGTGTGACTTTATAATTTACTGACATGGGTGACCTCCCTTTGACCGTCAGTGACAATGCTGGCATAGGCTTTGACCTGGTTTACGGGTCAATCTTCCTTTTCCGGCAACCGTGTGGCCTCAACCACCCTCGTTTCGGAGAGAGCAAATTTAATCGAAATTAACCCACCCTCCCTCCCTCCCTCCCTCCCTCCCATACAGCTCGTCCTTCCACATAAGGTGTTGAGCAATTTAAAATGTAATTGTTGTTCATTTCAGGGATAGAGTAAATTGATGTTATTTGAGGTAGGTATGAATATGGTCTATAGTGACATTTCCTTTCGTGGTTCAATAATGTCTGTTTTTGTACAGTACGATTTGATATATTGATACATCATAAACTGTCACAGCTTCATATTGTTAACTGATGTAAGCCGGATTCTTGCGGGCTAATATGCGGGTTTACATATGGGGCCCATACTTATGTGGTCCGTAGGATGGGCATGGGCGAGTTATCCATTGTATCCAAGGAAGCTTGCAAATCGTTTACCGGTCACGCTGCAGGAGTCCGGGGCTCACCTGAGGTTTCCCAAGGGAGCAAAATCCACACTGTTAGTGTGTGGTTCACACTGTTATGTGTGGTGGGTACATGTTATGTACAGGTAAATTCGAAATTAACAGCAACATCCGACAGGCCAGATTGTATACCTGCCTACATCATAGCGGCTGTCAGTTGATGTTGCTCCCGCAGGGATCCGGTCCGATTTCGGTGTATTATACAAATAAAGTTTAGCTGCGGCCTATTTCTTCCAAATTTAATTCTGCTTTGGATCTTGTTTTTTATAGAATGTTAGTTATCCGTAGGGCAACTTATGTAAATAACTGTTGTATATATGTTGTGTTCTCTGTTATAGAATAAAATGTTTTTCCAACAACAATGAGGGGCCCTCGGTGGCCGAGTGGTCTAAGGCGCTTCGCTGGTGACCGGTAGCCTCACACCGCTGAACCGGCACGGGTTCGAGCCCAGCTGGTCCATGTGTGAGAGTTTCAGTTCTCTCCGGTTACTCCGACTTCCTCCACCAACCAAACTGACTGTCACCATATGAGTGAAACAAATTTGAGTGTGACATTAAGCCAAATTCCCTCCCTCCCTCCAACAACAATGTGATTTTTGGTTCTTTTTTATACCGTAGTATAACTCATTTCAAAATTTGCATATGACCCTTGTGACGTCACATAAAGGGTCCCTGTAGACGTCTCCTGATCCCTTTTGAAAGAATTTATTCGTTCGTATTGACCCTAGGAATTTGCATATGACCTTTATGACGTCACACGAGCAGCACGTAAACAAAACCGATTCACGGAGAATGATGAGTTTTTGTGAGTGGATTTAATAGCGGGAAATGAAGTGTTGCATACAAAAATAGGTCAAGGTCAAAGGTCACTGTGACCCCAAAATCAGGAAATTATTAAAAATAACTTTTTTTGCGTCAATAGATACATTCGGGGGACACGATGAGTCACCTACCAAAATGTAGGTCAAGATCAAAGGTCATGGTCACTGTGACCCCAAAATTGTGAAATTGTTAAAAATCATGTTTTTGTTGAGTCCATTGAGCAATTGAGGGGAGCCGTTTTGTCATGTAACGAAACTTAGATCCAGGTCAATAGTCAAGGTCACTGTGATCGTTTATACAGCTGGACAAGGTCAGTGTGACCTAAAAATCAGGAAATCATTGAAAAATACTAATTTTTGTGAGTGGATTCAATAGGGGGAAATGAAGTGTCGCATACCAAAAATTAGGTCAAGGTCAAAGGTCACTGTGACCCCAACATCAGGAAATTATTAAAAATAACATTTTTTTGTGTAAGTAGATACATTAGGGGGACACGATGAGTCACATACCAAAATGTAGGTCAAGGTCAAAGGTCAAGGTCACTGTGATCCCGAAATTGTGAAAAATCATGATTTTTTTTGTCCATTGAGAAAATTACAGGGAGACGGTTTGTCATGTACCAAAATTTAGGTCAAGGTCAATAGTCAAGGTCACTGTGACCCCAGAATCAAGAAATCTGTAAATGGTGTTTGTGCCAGTAGCTACATTAGGGGGACATGATATGTCACGTATCAAAATGTAGATCAAGGCCGAACGTCAAGGTCACTGTGACCCCCAAGCTCATGAAATTCATAAAAATCTGAATTTTTTGTCCATTGATACATTGAGGGAAGACATTGTGTCGTGTATCAAAATTTAGGTCAGGTCAAAGGTCAAGGTCAGAAAATCATCAAAAATAAAAAAAATTGTCTGCCAGTAGATACATTAGAGGAACATGATGTGTTACATACCAAAATGTGGGTCAAAGGTCAAGGTCACTGTGACCCCAAAATCAAGAAATCATTAAAAGTCACATTTTCATATGCCTGTCGAAGACGAGGTCGGGTAATACGATGTTGCGTTCTGTCTATACATCCATTAACACAAGTTGTCCATGTGATATCTCTAGTTTCAAGGTATGATTGGTACCAAACTTTGAGTATACCTTACTCGCATGGCAAAGAGGAGCCATACATTTTAAGATCAATTTGTCAAAGGTCAAGGTCCCCCAAAACTGAATCAAATTTTCAGAGTTCTCTCCCCTACATGTTTATGGCATTTGTCCTGTGGAGTTTTCTCCCATGTTTGAAATAGCTACATTTAGTTAAACTGTTGCGAAATAAAAACCATACATTTACTAATTCAATGGGGAGAGGGGTCCTTCATGAACTTCATACCTGTTTATTAACTCAAGAACACAGGTTTACTTCATCACTTTCTTCTTCCTTCATGAAAAATTCTCTCGGCTGAAAGGAATCTATTTGCAGGAAAACTACTACTTTCTTGTGTTTGACTATTGTCGATTTCAGTGTAGGATATGTGAGCTCTCGGCTCTTACTTCAAGGTCAACTAGTTACCAAGAGTTAAGCCCATTTAGTTTATCATTCAATATAAGATATATGTTACATTCTTAGAAGCACAAAATTGTAGACCTTTCTCTGGATTTCTAGCTACCAATTGGAATCAAGGCTATTAAATAACCTTGAAATTTGGACCAATGTAATTCCAGATATAGTACGGGCGTATACTGAAGCCCCTTGGGCTCTTGTTTCATATACAGAGGAGCATGGATACTTTTAAAAAAAGGGGGGGGGGGACCCTGAGTAGAGGTTATGACTGAATGTTCAATGTTGAATGTTCTTTGGTGACAATTAATTGTTGTATGCTTTGTGGTGAAACAAATGCACTGATCGTGTTATAAAGAGCAAGATTTTGATCTTTTCCTTTTGTAATAAAGTAAATGTCCTGAAAAACGAATGTTTTTTTCATTTCTTCTGGCTACACAATCTCCGAGTCAACATGTAATCGCTAAATATTGCAATGGGATTGACATTAGTAGTATATATTGCGCAAATCTCATATTTCTGCATGGGGGCGGCGCAAAATTGACCGGAGGAAAAAGCAGAGTGTTGGCATTTGACCTTGCGTTGCTATGACAAAGTGGAGATGGGACATGCGCAACCTGTAACCATCTCGGTCATCTATACGCGGTAAGACTGACCCTGGGATCGTGTGTATCCATTTCAGACTACTTTCGGCAACTGCTAGAGGGAATTTCCAGAAATCAATACCACGTGACTTCGTCAGCCAATCAGCTAAAGTCTACCGACGTAACCCCAACGTAACCCGCCATTTTCGAGTCATGTGATGATCTACTTGTTAAAAATTACAGATCTACCACACCTCTTGGATGATACGAAAGTTATTCATACCTATATATTTTGTAAGCCCAGGCAATATCTGTTTCCGGGGTATGTATGAAAACCTGTAATTTATCAGAGTTTTCGAGTCTGTTCTCCGCCGGATGAAGGCCGAACAGAATCCGGTAAAACACCGGATATCGCTCCGCGATAATGGAGACACACGATTCGCAAGCCATCTTATGGATGGCGAAGTGTACGCAAATGGGGGACATGCGGCCTCGAGATAAGCGGATTAGATGTGAAAATTTATATCTATCCTGGACCCATAAAAGCGGAAACACAAGACTTTACACCGAAAACGGAAGAAAATCTGTCAACTGGGTGTAGTTGGGCTAATGTGAAGGTTAAGGGATTGGGGAGGGTATTAGCGTGAAACGCTCGTCAAGGCAGATCCCGTGATGGGTGGTTAGGTCACGTGAATGACGGGTGGACATAAATCTAAGAGTTTCATGGGAAAAATGTGGAAAAACCGACTGGATATGCTGTCAAATCGATCTAGGTGGGCCAATAGGGGTCTTAAGGAGTCGGACAGGGTCTCCTTTTCAAGAAGTCATCGAAGTCTTCACGTGATTGGGGCAGGTAGATGCAAAACATGATTTTCCTAAAAAAAATGCAGCAAACAGACTTTACACCCAAACATGCGAGAAGCCCCCGTCCAATCGGTCTAGATGGGCCCTACTTAGTCTACATGGGTTGTGGCAGGTCTCAGTTTAGAGGTAGTTTTGTCCGTGTTTCTACATTTTATTTGCCCAGGACAACACTAACTGAATTGAAAATGTTCATAAAAACTCCTTCGTGTGCAAATTTTCCAGTCGGACTTCTACTCGGCCACCTCTGCCCCTATTTTTGGACTAAAAATGCCACATGAATACCAGAATTTTGCCCGTAATACGACTGTTATTTCGCCCAAAAGCATGGTGACCCCCTGTTTTTATTAAATTTTTTTAAAGAACTATATGTGTTTACTATTATATAACAAAAAGGGGAAATTTTGACCTGAGGAAGTTTTATTTAATGAGCTTCAAGCAACAAAACCGTCAAATTTCCCTATGTATTCAGTATTATGACTATTCAATGATACACATTCACATGGCTGCCATATTTTCATAATGGGTATGGTAACCCCCCATTTTTTTTCATCTATTACCTTCTATTAACCTGATGAATAAATATTGAAAATATTAATAAAATTCAACCTCAAGAAATGAACGTCCTCTACTGTTGGGTTCGTGAATGCTTCAGCAGCGTTGGACCCACGAGAAACTTTCCTGCAGGCCTAGATTCTGCAGGCATATCTGAAACTCACACTAGTGGTATTTTGACAAGCGACATTTCATCGTGAGGTAACATTAGATAATCATTAGAACTGCGATCCACAAATTTACCGAATCAACTCCTTTGACATCTCTTTCTTGTGTATAGTTGAATCTACACCTTCATCGCACAAGATGGCCATCTGAATTTCAATGCAGGTAGATTATTGACAAATGCTCAAGATAACAGAAAAAACTTTGAGACCAACTGTTTCATAGGGTTCTACATTGTGGAATAACTTGGGCACATAGTTGGTTTGGGAAACTTCAAAGATCCAGATAAACTGAATAAAATTGTTCCGTCTACAAGTGAGGACCACTTACGATCTTTCCTAGGCCTAGTAGCTTTCTACCACACATTTTTACAATAAGTCAGGACCTCTGCTCCACTGAAGAATCCCCCACTATATATATAAGTGTCAATTGTGCATGGGTATCTCCAATCTGCCGACATACTGTGTCAGAGTGAGAGTGTTGGCCTCTCCACCACTCGCAGCCTAAATACTTTTCGTATTGACAACTGCATATGTCTCGTGAATGCCAACGCTGGTAAAATATGAATAAAACCAATGCCCTCAGACTCGTAAACCCGACGGATCATAGGAAACTGATGAACTCTTGATATGAGGTAGGCCCTATTCCATGATTGAACACTGCTTGGAAGTGGAAAATGTTAAGACTTAGCTGTATAGTCGCGATTCTATTCTCAATGGGGATCGTCAGTGCTTGGTACTTCAATACTCCTTCAGGAGTCTTGGTTCATCACAAAAGCCATCAAACAAACTGAGGAAGTAGGAGCTGATTATTTGAGTCTGGGTAATCGAGTAGCAGAGAGAGTTTGGGATGAACTTTGGACTGAAACATTTATAGTATGTGATGCTGATTTAATATAGCTTTTATGTCATTGCGTAAACTTTTTTTTTTGAGCAATAATTTTGCGAGGTGCTATTTTTAAATGGATCTTCTTTCAATGTTAAATGTCAAAATGGTTGGCCAGGGGTAGCGAACCATGATGATTTAATTATTCATGCAACACATATCCAAATTGGAGTTTATTTGATTCATTGTGTGACACATACGCTAACTGAATAGTCATATTACATGGTGCATCAGATTAATCACTGTTTGGTTAATTTGGTCATATTTAATAACATGAATGTTCTGTTTTTATTTTTTAGTTTTGTATGTTCTACTCATTTTAGAAAAATGGGAAAACAATATAATAACTACAGCGAAAAATTCATGGTGATGAGAGTTCACCTCATAGTTCCATGATGACCCATGTGTCACTCATTGAAAAAAGATTATTTCACTTGATTTGGACCAGAGCATTGTATATCCCTGTATTGGAATTATAGA
>JAVTVY010043746.1:0-201129 GCA_036873755.1 Hanleya hanleyi
ATTATACAAATAGATACTTATTTTATAATTTCAACAACAAATTTTATTTGTCTTTGAATCTTTATTAAATAATCCTCCATAGTACCATTAATAATGACATGATAATTATATTGAGTTGCCATGAGTAGACATAATTGACATAATATGCAAGAAATCCAAAAGTTGGCCAAGTACTTTTTGGAGATACTGGGAATACTTTTGGACAATTATACGGGTACTATTGTATTATAGGATACTTTTACTTTTATACAATTGTAGTGGGCTCTCTTCTAAATTTCTCCTGAAAAGCTCTCAGACATGTCAGAGAGCATCATTTCTGTCGTTGATTTTCTCAGATTTTCTGACCGCGAGGAGGGTGGCAGTTGTCTCTTTACAAATTTCTTGTCCAACCAATAACTCGAGAACTATTGAACCCATTGACTTCAAACTTGGAGATTGTTTTGACATTTGTGAGAGGACAGTTGAAATTGGTTTTCAGTTACCTGCGTAATTGCAGATGGCTGCCGTTAACCATGACAGTTTCTGAAATTTCCAAAATCATACCCCTATTCAATGATATGGAATATTATTGACCCAAAAAATTTACCATAGAGGTCCACGTCCCCACCATAATTGATGCTGCTGGCAAGATGTTGATTCTGTTTCACCTAGATATATATTTGCCAATCTAAGTACTTTTAGAACATATAATCAACCATGTATAACTCACAGTGTTTATTTTTTGTCGAGGAACAAAATAAAAATTTCTTCTATAGTTCCAAGTGTTTGACCTGTGTATTTTGGTCCTATATTCACCGTCCACGGACACGTCCAGCCACATCTTTCGGTCAGTTTTTCAAAATGATGGCAGCCAGGTGTCCATCTTGAACTTCAACATTGATATTTGTTTATTTTTTTGACCTCCGCCATGAAGTGGTGGGAGGACATGGAAATGCTAGCCGTCCGTCTTTCCGTCCGTTCGTCCCACATCTTGTGAACGCGATATCTTGCGAACAATTCAACCAATCGACTTCAAACTTGCGAAGGTGCTTCACATCAGTTAGACGGCCATTGGTATTGATTTTCACTGAGGTACGAATCCAAGATGGCCGCCATCGACCATATTGGATTCTGTCCGTCCCACATCTTGTGAACGCGATATCTCAAGAACAATTCGACCAATCGACTTCAAACTTGAGAAGGTGCTTCACATCAGTTGGACGGCCATTGGTATTGATTTTCACTGAGGTACGTAATCCAAGATGGCCGCCATCGACCATATTGGATTCTGTCCGTCCCACATCTTGTGAACGCGATATCTCAAGAACAATTCGACCAATCGACTTCAGATTTGAGAAGGTGCTTCACATCAGTTAGACAGCCATTGGTATTGATTTTCACTGAGGTACGTAATCCAAGATGGCCGCCATCGACCATATTGGATTCTGTTCGTGCCACATCTTGTGAACGCGATATCTTGCGAACAATTCGACTAATCGACTTCAAACTTGAGAAAGTGCTTCACATCAGTTAGACAGCCATTGGTATTGATTTTCACTGAGGTACGTAATCCAAGATGGCCGCCATCGACCATATTGGATTCTGTCCGTCCCACATCTTGTGAACGCGATATCTCAAGAACAATTCGACCAATCGACTTCTATCTTGAGAAGGTGCTTCACATCAGTTGGACGGCCATTGGTATTGATTTTCACTGAGGTACTTAATCCAAGATGGCCGCCATCGACCATATTGGATTCTGTTTGTCCCACATTTTGTGAACACGATATCTTGCGAACAATTCGACCAATCGACTTCAAACTTGAGAAGGTGCTTCACATCAGTTAGACGGCCATTGGTATTGATTTTCACTGATGTACGTAATCCAAGATGGCTGCCATCGACCATATTGGATTCTGTCCGTCCCACATCTTGTGAATGCGATATCTCAAGAACAATTCGACCAATCGACTTCAAACTTGAGAAGGTGCTTCACATCAGTTAGGCGGCCATTGGTATTGATTTTCACTGAGGTACGTAATCCAAGATGGCCGCCATCGACCATATTGGATTCTGTCCGTCCCACATCTTGTGAACGCGATATCTCAAGAACAATTCGACCAATCGACTTCTATCTTGAGAAGGTGCTTCACATCAGTTAGACGGCCGTTGGTATTGATTTTCACTGAGGTACGTAATCCAAGATGGCTGCCATCGACCATATTGGATTCTGTCCCTCTCACATCTTGTGAATGCGATATCTCAAGAACAATTTTACCAATCGACTTCAAACTTGGGAAGGTGCTTCACATCAGTTAGACGGCCATTGGTATTGATTTTCACTGAGGTACGTAATCCAAGATGGCCGCCATCGACCATATTGGATTCCGTTCGTCCCACATCTTGTGAACGCGATATCTCAAGAACAATTCCACCAATCCACTTCAATCTTGAGAAGGTTCTTCACATCAGTCAGACAGCCATTGGTATTGATTTTCACAGAGGTACGTAATCCAAGATGGCTGTCATTGACCATATTGGATTCCATCCGTCCCAGATCTTGTGAACGCGATATCTCGAGAACAATTCCACCAATCAACTTCAAGCTTGGGAAAGTTCTTCACATCAGTCAGACAGCCACTGGTATTGATTTTCACTGAGGTACATAATCCAAGATGGCTGCCATTGACCATATTGGATTCCATCCATCTTGGATCTTGTGAACGTGATATCTCGAGAACAATTTGACCAATCGACTTCAAACTCGAGAGGGTGCTTCACATCAGTTAGACAGCCATTGGTATTGATTTTCATTGAGGTAGTATGTAATCCAAGATGGCTGCCATTGACCATCTTTGATTTCACTCACCCATATTGTACCCGTCTGTGTTGTGAACGCGATATCTTGATCTATTCCACCCATCGATTTATAAACCTCGCCATGCACAAATCCATATACAACTACAGACTTACATTCCAGTGTTACACTACCCATTATTGCTTCCCAAACCTCTTCAAATTGTCTCAACAATTCCAGATAAATGTCTCTTTCCACATACACATATCCACTTTCCAAGTTATATTTAAGGAGATAATGGAAGCGTATATGCTGCATGCTCTCAAACAGGCTACTTGGCGGAGGACCTGCTAGCTACTCAGCTTGTACGGTTTCTTTCACAAATTTGACACGACTTCCGTTTCAAGACTACTTCTGCAGCGTGCAAAAAAAAAACATTTATGAAAGATAAACACACACACAAAAAATTGTAATAATAATTATTAATAAACTAACCCTCTATAAAGTGTATTAGGTCCCGACGACTTCCTCTGTCTTTTTCATCAGACAAAGTAACTTGGTTACTTACTGATTATACCTGATCAGACTATTGTGGATTTGAACCATTCCATTTTTACAGTTGCATAATGCCAAGGAAGAAGAACTGGAGGAAGTCGCAGGCGAAGCTGAAGCCACAAATCAAGGAGACAACCTTGTTAAAAAACAATCGAGAGAGTGCAAGCACATGCAGAGTTGCATGTGCGAGCCAGTCAGTGCTCTCCCAAGGAAGTGCAAGCACAACGGACGTTCCTTGTGCGAGCCAGTCAGTACTTCCTGTAACCAGGACTGCTAAAGAAACCACCTCAAACACATTCTCAGATACTTGCTCAGATATTCACCAAGAAACCTCAGTCACTAACCACAATCAGATTTCACATTCTCAACTATGCCAGACTGATCATCAAAATGAGATAGAATTAAGGCAGATGAATTTGTCTGACTTTGTCGAAACTCGGCACTATACAGCTCCTGTCCATACATTACTTGGTAATTTTAATCAAGGTAGTGTTGATTTTCCTGCGGAGTCTCGAGGCCGACAGTGCACATGCAATTCTCTGGTTAGTTTATGTTCCCTGAATACGAAACATATTCATACTGCAACAGACTTGGACAACATTTTGTATGAAGGTGACAACCTGTATCGTGAAACACTAGCAGTTTTGTCAAGCAGTGGGCAATTACAGTCCGAATATTTAACCATGGATGAACTACCAGAGAGATTTGAAGCTTTTGGTACCAAGTTTCAGGTGACAAAATTATCCTGTATCACTTGTCAGATCAGTATGCAGAACACAAATGTTTTCATTTCTTTAAGTACAGCATTGACCAGATCATTTAACCAGACAAACAGTGTTTTACTCACGATAGATTCATTTGCAATGTCAGTTTTCAATGACAATGAAAACTATATCTTCTTTGACTCTCACTGTCATGGAACTGATGGACTTGTACATGCTGATGGATCATCTGTTATGATTACATTTACCTGCTTCGATGATCTCTATACCTACTTGCTGAAATACTCATCAAGTCTTGGCTTTCAAAATCACACCATGTTTGACATGCAGCCAGTTATAATTCAGATTGCAAATGACAATTTGGTGCAAACTGATGCTCTGATGAACAAATACTTCACATTTCAATATCAGCAGACCTGTGCTAAAAGAACAAACAGGAAACACTACATGAGAGAATATCAAAGAAACAGAAGAATCAATCCATATGTTAAGGAAAAAGAGAAGTTATGCACTAAGAAGTCCAAGCAGGCTGCTAGATCTGATCCACTTTTTAAAGAGATGGAGAGAACGTATAAAGCCAAAGTGAGAGAAAACCCGGTCATTCGACAAAAAGAGAAGTTATGCACTAAGAAGTCCATGCAGGCTGCTAGATCGGATCCACATTTTAAAGAGATGGAGAAAACGTATAAAGCCAAAGTGAGAGAAAACCCGGTCACTCGAGAAAAAGAAAAGTTATGCACTAAGAAATCCATGCAGGCTGCTAGATCTGATCCACATTTTAAAGAGATGGAGAAAACATATAAAGCCAAAGTGAGAGAAAACCCAGTCACTCGAGAAAAAGAAAAGTTATGCACTAAGAAGTCCATGCAGGCTGCTAGATCTGATCCACATTTTAAAGAGATGGAGATAACGTATAAAGCCAAAGTGAGAGAAAACCCAGTCACTCGAGAAAAAGAAAAGTTATGCACTAAGAAGTCCAAGCAGGCTGCTAGATCTGATTCACATTTTAAAGCGAAGGAAAAATTGTACAAGGCCAAAGTGAGACAAAATGTTTATGTTCAATTAAAGGACACCCTCAGTAGTCTAAAATCAAAGCGAACAAAGCGTAAACAACCATTGGTACAGGAACAAGAAAGAGTAGCAAAGCGACAGAAAAGACTTGAAGAACGTTTTCATAAAGAAGAAAGAGTACGTGATTTCAAGCGAAAAGGTGAAAAACGGAAACATGATGATTATAGAAGTACAGAGCAGCAAAATGCCAAACAAGGGAAATTACTTCAGGGTATTGGTGTGTGCATAGACAAATTTCATGACAAAGTTGCATTGGGACCTAGCTTTGTTTGCACATCGTGTCATCAAATGCTTTTCAGGGAGTCTGTTGTACTTGCAGAAAAACAAATAAACTCAAAAAGGTATTTTACAGGTATGAAGTCCTTTGACAACAAAGAATATTTGTGTAACACATGCTCAACACACTTGAAGAACAACAAAATTCCACCATTATCTCTAGCAAATGGTATGAAATTCCCAGAAAAACCAGAAGAACTAAATTTACACCAGTTGGAAGAACGTTTGATAGGATTGAGAATACCTTTTATGCAAATTAGAGAATTGCCTCGTGGTGGTCAAACTTCTATAAGAGGAAATGTGGTCAATGTGCCAACAGATGTATCTAGTACAGTTTCATCTTTACCCCTAATGGTGAATGAATCGTCAACCATTTCATTGTAGTTGAAACGAAAGATTTCTTACAATTCATCAGCATTTCGAGAGAATGTCCGTCCAAAGAAAGTTCTAAAAGGTTTAAAATGGCTTATGGAAAACAGTGAACTATATCAGAACTCGGGTATAACAATTGATGAAGCCTGGGAACAGACGCTGTCAAGTACTTCACAACCGGAGGACAGAGAGTTTCTGGAACATGTACCATTACATGAAAATGAAGATCAACCAAACTGTGAAAGGCAAGAAACTATGGATGACGACAATGATTCTGATCACTTCAGTGAAACTGATGAACAGGAAAAAACATCTGGAAACAGTGACACAATGTTAGATGATCGCTCACATCTTGACACGGTCTATTCAGTTGCACCCGGAGAAGGTCAGTATCCATTGAGCATTTTCCTTGATCAAGATGCGGAAAGCCTTGCTTTTCCCACAATATATTGTGGCAGGAAGCAGACTGATAATTCTCTAAGGAAAGTACCTATTCACTATAGTGATCAAATAAAGTGGGAACTGAGAAATATAGACCGACGAGTGTCCATGTGTGTACCCAATCTCTTCTTCAAGGTCAAAAAGTCCCAAATGAAACAAGTGAAAGACAAGGTAACATTAGCATTACGACGATGTAAAACAAAGTCACAAACCATAACAGCAGAACAAATGCTGGACCCTGAGCATGTCAAAAACCTAGTACACCTTGATGATGGTTTCTACATTTTTAGAACATTGAAAAACTCGCCACCTTACCTTGAAAAGAGAAAGAAAGATGTCTTTGCAATGATCCGGCAACTTGGTTTACCTACATGGTTTACTTCTTTCTCAGCAGCAGACACTAAATGGGTGGATTTGTTGAGACTACTTGGAACATACATAGATGAAACCCAGTAATCTGATGAAGACATTGACAATCTTTCATGGAATGACCGATCTAGACTCTTGAAAAGTGACCCATGCAGTCACATGCACAAGATTCTTTGATTACCGACTTCACCTGTTCATAAATAGTGTATTGAAAAGTCACCATGGTCCTATTGGCACAATTACAGACTCATTCTACAGAATCGAATTCCAACAACGTGGATCTCCTCACGCTCACATGTTAGTCTGGATTAAAGATGCCCCTAAGTATGGTGAAAGTACCAAAGAAGAAATTGCAGACTTCATTGATAAGTATGTAGAATGTACGCAAGTCAATGATGATGATGAACTCTCCGAGCTACTAAATGTCCAGACGCATAAGCATTCAAAAACTTGCCGGAAACAAGGAAAAGCAGTGTGTCGTTTTGGGTTTCCACTTCCTCCAATGAGAGAAACCATGATTCTAGAACCATTGGAAGACTGCACTGAGGAAGAAAAGAAGCAGTATGCTGACAAATACGCATTACTTCATGAAAAGCTGGATTCGTTCAAAGATGCAATAAGTATGACTCATACATATGAAGAGTTCCTTACTGATATTGCTGAAATGACTCACGAGGAATATTTGAATGTTATTCGAAGTTCTCTAAAGAGCCCAAAAGTTTTCTTGAAAAGATCTCTCTCTGAAATTAGACTAAACTCTTACAACAGAACTGTGATGAAAGCATGGAAAGCAAATCTTGATATACAGTATATCCTCGATCCATACGCATGTGCCATGTATATTGTGTCCTATCTGAACAAGTCAGAAAGGGGAATGAGCAGCTTACTGGAAAATGCATGCAAGGAAGCTCGCGATGGTAACTTTGACCTGAAGAGACAAGTCCGTCATATTGGTAATAAGTTTCTCAACAGTGTCGAAATCAGTGCTCAGGAAGCAGCATACCTTCTGCTACAGTTACCACTAACCAAAAGTTCTCGTGATGTCATGTTTATCAATACATCTGAGCCAGATGACCGAACATTCTTGCTGAAGTCAAAAGAACAGCTTGAGCACTTACAACCTCATTCTACAAATGTCGAGTCTGAAAACCTAACCAGCAGATATGTTAAACGGCCAAAGCAGCTTGAATCCTGGTGTCTGGCTGACTATGCATCAAAGTTAAATTTCACTTTCCCTCGCTCTGACCGTCAAATGACAAACACAACTGAGGAGAATGAGATTGAACAAAACTCAAATCCTGAACAGAAAATGAACAAGATGAACAGCACACACAGAATGCTACAATAAACATTAGATTTAGCAATGGAGGCAAAATAACCACAAGGAAAACTTCCAGAGTTCTAAGATTTGTTAATTACAACAAGAATGTAGATTACGAAAATTATTGCAGAGAGAGACTAATGCTATATGTGCCATGGAGATGTGAAGAGAAGGATCTTAAAGGACAGTTTGATACATATTCTGACAGTTTCAGACACAACAAGCAGGTCATAGAAGTGAAATTGGCTGCGTATGAAAGCAAAGCAGGAGTCCTGGAAGAGGCAGAGAAACACTTGCATGATGATTTGAACTTTGATGAAGTTGCTCCAAATACTGAACATCAAGAAGCTATTGATGCAGAAAAAGGATCAAGAGAAAGTGAACAGTTCGCATTTTTTAACCCTGAACGAGATCAACAACATCGAAACTATGATATAGGGCCAGATATTGGTGTGTCTGGAACACAGAACATGCCAGAAACAACAGTTGCAAATTTGATGCCACAAGAAGAATACAGAAAAACTATGCAATCACTAAATATTAAGCAAATGGAGCTTATAACACATGTATTGCACTGGATGAGACACAAACAAGATCCATTCTACATATTTCTCTCGGGTGGTGCTGGCGTCGGAAAATCCGTTGTTGTTAGAGTACTTCACCAAACACTTCACAAAGAACTGAACACTGCTGCTGGAGAAAATCCAGATGACATTAGAGTATTGCTGTTAGCTCCCACTGGTAAAGCTGCATACAATATAAAGGGAAATACTATTCATTCTGCACTTGGTGTCCCTGCTTCGCAGAAACTCGAGTACAAACCTCTGTCTGCTGACCACCTGAATACCCTCAGAACCAGATACAGCAAACTCTCTGTTCTGATTGTAGATGAAGTATCGATGTGTGGCAAAAGAATGCTAACAATTATTGATCAGAGACTGAGGCAAATTAAAGGCATTAACACTGTATTTGGTGGTGTTCACGTTCTGTTGGTAGGAGATCTTTTCCAACTGAGGCCAGTTCTTGATGGCTGGATATTTCACGACTTGCACAATAATTATGGTCCATTAGCAACAAACCTCTGGCGTGAGCTTTTCACCCTACATGAACTTACAGAAATCATGAGACAGAAAGATGATGTTGAATTTGCTGAATTGCTCAACAGACTTAGAGAAGGCAAGAAATTGCCACCTGTTAACCCAACAAAGGATGATTTGGAAGACTATAAACTGTATGAGAGGGAGTTCCATGAACGATTTGACAAGGATATTGAATTGCTGAAGACATGTTGTCTGAACAGTCGGCATCCAACAAATACATCATCTGACCCTCATCTGTTTCCAACAAATGCACTTGTTAATGAACACAACAAAAGAGTCTTTGAAGAGGCACCTGGAGAAAAGTGTAAAATTCAGTCACTTGATTCAATAGTAGGAGATTTCACACCAGCTGTCAAAGAGAGGCTGAAGCAAAGTGCAGCTAAAAATGATAGTTCCAAAACAGCTGGTCTATGTGACATGCTTCCTGTTGCCTGTGGCACAAGATACGAACTGTGTTCCAATTTGGATGTTCTTGATGGTATGACAAATGGAGCCGCTGGTGTACTAAAGCATTTTGAGTGCAAAATGGAGCAGACTAGTAGACCGAGCATTTTATGGGTCGAGTTTGATCATCCAAATATTGGGAAAAATAGAAGAAAGAAATATCAGCGATACTATCATTCTGCAATCTCTGAGACATGGATTCCTATTTTTGACATCTCGAGGTCGTTTCCACTACACCTGAAAACCAAGAATGCATCTGTGATTCGTGTACAGTTCCCCTTACGTCCTGCGGCTGCCAAGACAATTCACAAGTCACAAGGCGATACAATGGATTCTGTTGTCATTCATATGGGAAATTCAAAACGCTCATTCAATCATATGCATTATGTAGCTCTGAGCAGGGTTAAAAATATTTCAGGTCTAAAGATCACCGAATTGAATCCCTCTGCTATTTCAGTGTCAACTGATGTCAAGGTAGAAATGAAGTCCTTGCGAAAAGAAAGAACATTGAAATTATGCTTTCAACCATTATATACCTTACAACAGAGTTTTGTTGTTGCATTTCAAAATGCTCGGTCTTTCCATCTACATTACAATGATGTAAAATCTGATCCCAACTTGATGGCTGCTGATATCTTGGCTATAGCAGAATCTCGTCTGACATCACAGGACACTGAAGCTGATATCATTCTTCCAAACTTCAAGCCCATCAGATGTGATGCTCCTCAGACTTCACAGCAAAGGCCACATCATGGACTTGTGACCTACATTAAACAGCATCATACAGTTGACAATGTTGATCTCCACTCCAGCCAAAGTTTTGAATTTATTTCAATTTCTCTTTCATATCCTACAGAAATGCAGATTGTTATGCTCTATAGATCGCCATCATCTTCAATGAGCCAGTTCTATGATGATGTTCAAACAAAGCTTGTGCCAGTAGTCAAGTGTGATATCCCACTGATACTGATAGGAGACTTTAACATTGATGCATTATTGGGAAACTGCAGTTTTGAAAATTTTATGCGTAACCATTTCCACTGTGTGCAGCTTATCAAGGAACCAACCACAATTTATAATTCAGCCTTAGATCTTATTTTCACAAACTGTTCAGCTTCAACATCGGGTACAATTTCAAGCAGTTGGTCTGATCACAGCACTGTGTTTCTTTCTTTGAAAACATGAAGTGACAATTAGAAGCAACTCTGTACTGGAGTTTTCAGGCATGACCTATCAATAACCACCACAATGCTTACCCGTAAATGTTTTCACAGACTGCATATGCAACTTTCCATCAATTATACTTACATGGACTTACAATGTATCATGACTATTTTGTCCTGAAAACATCCACTGATGATTAAAATAAATACTGCTTGATTCGCCAGGGGTGGGTCACCAGTTATAACCACCCCACCACCTCAACACTAGGGGAGGCCCACCAGTTTAACCACTCCAACAATATGTTGACAGCCCCTATAATATAGTCACTATTTTATACGGTCAGCACCAGAACTAGCTAGTGGTTGTGCTCCGACAATTTGCAGAGCTGCTCTGTAACTGATGCAGAGCAGCTCTGGACTCTAGTAGTAGTAGTACAACCGACCAGTGTTCAACAGCTGCTCTCTAGCTAATGCAGAACAACCAGTCTCGGGGGTAGAAATTTACACCTGTCTACCTGTCTCTGACAGGTACTTTTTCAAAGTGACTGGTATAGAAATAAAGTACCTGTCTCCAGTGACAGGTAGGCAATATTTTTTTTGGTGTTCAAAATATATCTTTGTCAATTCAGTCAAAATTGCTGCTAATTAGTGCGTAAAAACAGTGTCATTAATTTATTGGTAGCTTGCAACATTAAGCTTGTGCATATTTTAACCCCTGAGTCTTTTTCCACTGGCGCTCTAGCTCTGGAGCAGCCGTCTTCGATGTTATATCATGTTATATGATGTAACCGGAGTCCTGAAAAATGATTTGTTTCTAAACTGATAAACATCCCATAGAAGCATTATAGAAATATTTCCTAATTTCTTTGTATTACTGTACATGTGTACTTACACTTTAGTCATTTGTGATAAACCTGCTGATCTATATTGAATAGAAAAAAAAATGGTGGTACTTCGAAAATTGTAACCTGAGTCCCGTGTGATGTGCATCTCGTTCAACATAGTGCAAAGGAAATAACTGCAACATTACAGCTGTATGTTAAACTACTACATATGCATTGATCATAAACATTTGAGACTAGAATTTTGATCAGTTATATTGTGATTCTTTTACCTTCTAGTATGACTTACACATTTGTGCATAATATGCCAATTTGGGATTTTGTTTTATGTAATATCAATGCACCTTGAACTTTAATAAGTGTTCGAATGCTCAACTCTTTTCATTGTCGTTCATGTACATTTGTCTTCGAAACAACATATAAACTACACTGATCATGCCAATTAATGATGAGGATGGCAGATTCAATATACAATGTTCAGGGCAAATCATCTCAAGAACTGGTATTAGTTAGGATGATGTTTGTTATTTGCATTCTTTGTCCTTGCATATATAAGTTCTTCTTGAGTATGTATATCGACCAGCACATACATCACATTGAAATGTTTCTTTTGAATTGGTCTTAATAATTGAGTCCTATCATACATCTAAAATACTACACATATTGTGTACCATGTACTGGACCATGATACATACTGCAGTGATGGGGAGGGAATAATGAACATAACATGATAAAAAGCTGTGTATTCTATCCAACCACATTTAGAATTATCATACAGCATCGTTCATATATTATTACTGTTGCATATACTCTGTATTCAATAAAGTTTTGCATTGACGATTAGATTTGGACAAACTGTAACCTGAGTCACGGTAACCCGAGTCATGCTATCTTCATTAATTATCTCCCTGTTGCCATTATACATGTATATCAACTTCAATATTGCACAGATATTTTGCTATGGATGTACTTCGGTTAATCAATGTTTGAGGACTTCTCTCGCATAATCAATTTGAAGAGAAATCTCACTTGAACTATAGTCAGTGATAGTGGTTTGAGGGACTCATGTCCTTTTTTGTAACTGAACATGATAAAAACAAGCATATTCTATCCAACTACGTTCAGAATTATCATATAACTTTGTTCATATATTACTATTGTTGCACATTCTGTTTTGAGAAAAGTTTTGCATCAACATTTAGCCCCGGACAAACTGTAACCGAAGTCTCAGTACGTAACTTCTTTAATTATCTCTGTTACTATTACATATCAGGTTCAATTGTTACACATATATTTTGCTATGGATGTACTTTGTTTAAGTTTGGTGAATTCTCTCACATAATTAGTTTTATGAGAAATCTCGTTTGAACTATATTGGTTAGAAGGTGATGTTTTTTCTCCATAACCTGAATCGCGCTCTTGCTTTTGTACATGAAAGTTACAATTTGAACTTAAGACAATCAACTGGTTGTGTATTTGGTTAGGTCTTGCTCTAAAGTAAATAACTGCAGGATGTGGGTTATTACATGTCATTTATATGAAAATCTGAACAAATTGAATTTGTACTTGTTGGGGCTCTGAATGTAACCGGAGTCACGCTGGAATTGCCCCTATCAGTTCATCTGTAATCTTCTGTATTTTTCAAGATATACGCCAAAATGTGATTTTTTGCCCACATTTTTTTCTAAATAGTACTGCCATTTACTTTATTGTACCCAAATAAAAAAAATAAAAAAAACAAGAATGACTTGGGTATAAATGTACATTTAAAATGCAAAGGTTGTCAGTATCCTGATTAAGGACATGCTATTTAATGTTTACATAAGCATGTTCAATGTATATCCAGTTACATTACCATTCAAATTAGACCGCCACACTGAAAACAAGGGCTAGTGTTTTAGATGAATTCTTTTTATCCTGATGTGCAGGCATCTTCTCTTATTTTGTCAACTGTTTTAATATCCTTGGAGACCCGATACTCATTGTATCCATTGCTGTATATTTTAGAATTTGCATTTTGTAAACATGTTAAATACTGGCGAGTTACTAGACAGTATCTTAATTTCATCTTGATCAAGTAATCCACATACTTGAGTAGTCCACTGAGTATATTCAGAAGTTAATACTTGTCTGAAGTATGTGTAAAGCCATTCAGTGTTGTAGAAGGCATTTGTTTCCAGCTTAGTCAAGACTAACCACTGCCTACTGCGATAACACCACGCTGGAAGTTCACCTGTTATCTAGGTAATGCTCAGAGTGATTGAAACCAGTGGATGAAATTCATGGGATACATTATACCTGTCCGGTGCATCAGATTCGTGAGATACAATACAGGCAGATGTTTGTAAACAATATTATTCACGTTGGAAACTTTGGAAGTGGAGTTATTGTATACCACACAGCATAACATGACATGCCAGAGGCAGAATGATATATATTGTGTTCTGCAGTTCAGTTTGCACAGTTGAATTTCCTGAAAGCAATGCCTTTGTGTGGACTAGGAACAAACTGCTTCAAAAAAGACAGACACGAGTTCCACACGAGAAGCAGACCAGGACTCTCCTGTAGTGAAGCCAATGGACATCACAGTCTCAAGCTTGCCTGCATTCATAAACTATGTGTACGGTATGTGTCCTAGCTAGAATGCAAGGCAGACCTGTCCATCGTATTTTAATCAGCATTTTTCCTTCAGTTTTACTTTTTATCAACCTATGTACCCAGATCTTCAAGATTTTGTGTGTTGGACTGGAGCCTACATGTACCGCCACCCTGCATGTGCCAAACCATGCGTTGAAGACTCAATTGGGTGGACTCGGCTTGCTAAGGGCATGTCACGTTTCACTTAACACTACCCTTAGCTTATCGCTATGCTTCTGCATGTATTTCACACGGTGCCACCTATCAGCCAAAACAGACAAATATCCAGAGAGAGATGATCCTTTTTGAAGTTGTTCTCCATGCTGGCCAATGGAATCGTCCGTCTCATATGCTCGTCAGTTGTATCTTCAAGATGGAATTAATCAACATACTTGAGGAAATCCCTGAGAAGTCTCGCATTGAAGCGTTGAATGATTTTCAGAAGAGGGCGATTGACTGTTTAAGAAGAGCAAGGACATCTTGCTATGTGTTAGAACAGGACGAAGTGAATCATTGTGCTATCAACACTACCTCTCCTGCTCGATGAGGCAATGATTGTTCTGTTAGGAGGTGTGTCTTTGCTGCATGGTACTCGGTATATGACTGGTCCGATGGCCTCCTACACAGGGTTAATCATGTGACCATTTTGAACACACCCTATAAACACACGCAAGTAGGCCCCGTTATCACATGGTTACGAGCAGAAGTTTCTACGTATGATTGTTCCATGCGTTTAGATGATGAGGTGGACTTCACATCTACAAGTGTACAATGTATGACACCATACGTTTAAGACTTAATTGGTTGGCCAGTGCCTTCAACCACGTCTAAATGGCTTTATACATACTTCTGAAAATTATCAAATTCTGGTATAAATGTGACCTACATATATGCATGCATACGCGATCCTCCAAATATACAGCCTGTGTATGGCATGGCAAGTGGTACCCATGTAGTTTGCAACAGCTTGATTATATGTATCTAATTCGAAATAACTAATTATATCGAGAGTCATCTATTGAAATAATTCATCATTCACACATTTTTTTGATAAATGTATCAATAATTCATTTCGTTCTTTGATATATTTGCTGACAGACTGCATTTTTCTGTGGACACAACTTGGCCATCTTCACTTGACCTACCTTGTTTCAGTTAACTGATAAAATTATGGTGGGTGTTGAGCGGTGTCTTCCAAATTATTACACTGGTGAATTGGTTTATTGACAAAAACACTGTTCAGCGTTATTTATGGTGTCTCCTGGTATATTCCCATGTCTTACGTGGACCAATTGCTGTTGTGTAACATTAAATGAAATCAAGAAATGTTGCATGTCACATTAATATGACGTCACATTACCCTTTGTACATGTACAGCAGTTTGTTAACCCTGTGTGTATTGTGCACAGGAATAAAAGTCATTGCCACCAATTACTGCCTTGTGTTTGTATCCAGCCTAATTAAAATGATACCATACTACATGTAATCTCTGGCGAGGTATGGTCAAACCAAGCGATAGTTCGGTTCCTCTCCTGCGTCAACTCTCATATTTCAATACCAGAACGTCAACCACTGATCGTCTATTAATAGAGATGGCGTGGAAATCATCCACTCAGCCTTTGAAGCCGATCGCTCACTGGTCAGTTTTTTACATCTTCGCAGACAGAGGGGGGTATGTCTTGGTTAGGCCATACCTCACCAGAGATTACTTTCATTGGAAAAATGTCCTGTTACATCTCGTTGCCATCGTAACAACCCTGTCGCACATATTTCGTACTCGACATGTCTCCCCCTGGTGCATATACCCACAAAATATTGGAATCGTAGGTTAAAAACTGTCCAATGTACTGTCCGTACACGAGGCAGACAGACAGACGAACGACTGCAATCACATAATAAAAATTGGTTCTGGCTATTGCTTATACAGCTTACTGACAATCACACATTATATTTTGGTATAATTGCCTTTATTCCATAACCTCCAATTACAATCATGAATTTGCAGCTTGATCTCCTGTGAAATCGACTACGTTGCCATTTAGTGTTCAGGGGAGACAACGCAAGTTAGAAACTCGTCTATTGCAGTTCTTCAGTAAAAATTTCTCACAGCCACTTTCTCTAGTTATAGCCAGATGAGCGCTACAGTGCCGTGGCACTATCTTTCATCGTTTGTTTTCAGATTTCTCTACGACCTGTCACAGATCTCAGACAATGCAGATCATATCTACTGTTTCATCTCTTTGATTTCAGATTTCCCTAGGACCTGTCACAGTACCCAGACTATGCAGATGATATCTACTGTTTCATCTCTTTGGTTTCAGATTTCTCTTTATACACCTATCCTTAGACATGGGGCAAATAGGAACCCTTTTCATTTTGAGGTCAAAATGTCCAAGGAGAATCACTGGGATAAAAATAATCTGGATCATGACAACCTCAGGTATATCACTACCGGTACCTTAATCTTGTAGGCATAAATCTGTGAGTCTACAATTTACTTTATGCCTTTCTCATTTGAGATTGCAAATATTAATTCTGGTCAAATGTGTGGGCATGTTTTGAAGCCCTACAGGCTCTTGTTAAATTTGATTTGGAATGTGAATTTTTAGAGAACTCCTGCCTTTGTCAAGGGAAATAACTTTGCTGAAAGTGTTGATCAATACTCATGGTTCAGTACAATATGCAGCTGACCAGAAGCAGAAGACTGATCGCAGTTTCTCCTACATTAAAGTGTAACTGTGGTACTTGTGTAAGTGCACCTCATATTCAAGTTAACGATGTGAATAATAAAACGTCTTTTCCAACATTCTGTCATTTTATGGCTCAGAGGGTTCAAAGGCAACTTTCTACAGTGGGAGAAATCTTCACTGCCCTTTTTGACGTCATAAATTGAACGTCCTGATGCACAGTCTGCTTGATGTCGAGGCAGTGCAGAGAATGGAACAGATCAACAATGTTGCGTTGTGAGATGGATAATCGTTCCATAATAACGCCGCAAGTTCCGATATGCTTGTGGCGCTGTGCATTACAATAACATTAATAACTTTGAAATTGTCAAATTTAAAGCCGTAAAACAAGAAACAGGGTATAAATTCAATGATTTGGAAGATTATCTTGAATATGATGTAAACTTACAGAAGTACCACAGTTACACTTTAAGAGGTGATACAATTTATTAGAGTGATTCGTAGCAAACTTTGGTGGTGATTGAAAGTTAGTAGATTGATTCAATCAATGGGTGCTCATCATAAAGACAAATGAGGACATACAACTGAAATTACTTTAAAGCAGTTTCAAAGTTTTATTCCATTTGCAGGTAGGAGTAAATATTGCATCACTTGATCTGTCAGTCGACGATGCCTTGTAGTATGGAGATCTTGGTGCTGGTAGCTGAAAATCGGTGACTCCAAAATTTTATTTGGAAATTTACAGGTAAATAATCTGCACTTTCATAAAGTCTAAGTAATCTCAAGACATGCTGAAATAAAACATGTTATCTTGTAATTATTATCAGGTTTTATTATGTAAACTAGATTCCACCTAACGAATTTCAATTCTCTCTCTCTCTCCAATGTAGGCCGCAGTGTTAATTAGTTCGTCCTAACTGCTAAGAATGAAGGATCTAAATTGGTGATGTTGCAGTGAATTTCTCTAAATGCATACGAGATATGTGAGAAATTATATTAATTGCATGTTGATATGATATATATGTTTCTTCACAGAATAACCCATGCTACAGTACACTTGTCCTCATGGTGGTGAATAATCCAAGCACAAAACCAATGCCATCGCAGTGTGGATGATCTGCTACTTGAGAGTTGAGATTCTCGGCCGGAGACTGTCACAGTGTGGATAATCTGCTATTTGAGAGTTGAGATTCTCAGCCGGAGACTGTCCCAAGAATTTTGAAACATTCTGTCAAATTGGCAGAACTTGAGAACTGTACTCTACCAGACTCATTTCTTTATAGTGTAAATTTCCTTTCAACTTCACAATAAGCGACTCCTAGACTGCATTGCAACGCCACAGAGGAGCAACCTGTCAAATAAAAGGATGATGAAATCAGATTTTAATATATGCTTTTGATATGGTATCTGCGAGCCACATGTATCATTGACATACTTTAGTTTAACTGATCTCAACATGCCCAAAGAAGACCAAATTGGAATGGTGTTCTGACAATGTGTAATGAATTTCATTATAATGAGGGTTCACCGTATATTCAAATCTGTGATTCACTGCTTAAAGGTGAAATGCAAAGGTCATATTTTGTCTTTTATGTTCTTCATGGGTTAATGTTGGAACTATCAGCTTATTTACTTCTTTTGGTTTTATTACATGTAGAAGTATTTTGTCTACTAGCTAGTAGCTTTAGAAAAGTTGGTATCTCAAGCCTGGTCGATTTCACAAATGAAATCTGCATCACTTATCTGGGTTTGTTACCCCTCGGGCAAATGTGCCCGAATGGTATTGTCATCGTTGCTTCATCTGTCTGTCTGTCTGTGGACACGGTTTCTCAGAAGGATTATAGCCAGCATCTCTCACAATTCGGAAAACTCACATTCGTAAAAATCACATGGCATCAAAATAACTCCCATTTAGCACCATGTTAAAAATTGCTGAAGTGAATGGATTACCTCTGCAATTGCTGAATGCTGTGGCCAATTGTGAGGGTTGAGCCAGGCATTGAAATTCATACCACTTATGCATCTGGTGAAAGGTCAGAAGCTTATTGAAAATGACTGACCTTGGCCTATTTTATCAAGGTCAAATTCTATTATTTGCTATACATTATTTAAAGATTAAAGCTAAGGTCTCCAAATTCATATTAAATATGCAATTGGTGATTGCCTAGAAGCCTATTCCAGTTGACTGACCTTGACCTATTTTTTCAAGGTCATATACTGTTATGAAATGTTTTGAATTATGATATAACATGAAGAAATGTAGCTACTAGGCTTTCCAAATTATTACTATGTATACATCTGGCGATGGCCCAGAGCCGTGTGCTGAAGATGACTGACCTTGACCTATTTTCTAAAGATCAAATTCTATTTAGTACAATATTTCATGAAGTAGTATATCTACCTTGTCCAAATTTATACCATGTATGCCTGAACCTGAAGTCTATTGAATATCACTGACCTTGACCTATTCTAAGTTAAAAGGTCAAATGATATATGTTCAAGTGTATAAGATCTTGTTCCATATGCAATTAAGTTAGAATAGACCAGATAATTGTTGAAGATGATTGACTTTGATCAGTATTTCCAAGATCAAACTACTTGATTTGATTATGCTCTACCAGAACCTCACCGCAAAATTTTCCCATCAATTAAGGCCTTGGCAAAAGCCGACCTGGCTCAATTTCTATGTATTTCTAAAATGATAGAACTACAGTCAACACTATTAGATCACCTTTTTGTCAACCTACAATACATGATGTTGTCAAAGTTCTAAAAGTACATCGTATTCAATACATGACTAAACAATAACTGAGAGCCGACATGGCCGAGGGGTATTGGAGCCCATTGGGCTATTTTATGTCACAGCTAGGTCAATACTTGGATGGGTGACCGGGTGCTGTACTGGCTGGGCAGATCAGTGCCCAGGGTAATAGGAACTGTGAGCACTCTCATGTACTGGCACATGTAGGCACTATCGTGATATGACCGAAACAAGGTTGAAAACGACGTTAAACCCTTCTACTCACTCACCCTTTTATGTCACAGGTCGGATGTCCATGCTTGTAATTTTTCGTCTTCAGGTGGCTGGAAGTAAGGAAAGGAAAGATTACGTAGTGATGATTGTGTGCAAATTGGAAATCAGCTGGGCTTGGGGAACCAACATTTCAAAAGATTCTACCAGAAAAACTAATTCAAATTAAATCAAGTACCGGTAGCAGATATACCGATATTTTTTATCATTATTCAACTTATACATGTTATATAAAATACTAAAAGAAGAAAATCTAAAAACCTTTGCATTTCAACTTTAACAAGCGCTGGATGAGCGCAAAGACCTCCGTCGAGGCAACAGGGTCCGTAGCGTAATACATCACTGAATAACATACGGCCGGATGCCAAGCTCATTTTTGCATTTGTTGGACGTTAGCTTCATCAATGGTAATTAATCTGGGATTGAGGGTTCCTCACTAGCATGTCCAGACAGGGATGTGAAAGTCACATTCCCAGCAAATAATTTTTGTTTGATTTGACGTGCTTGAAATATTGGGGTATGGAATAGAGTATATTGATGGAAAACCTGGAAAAGTGCTTGAGACGTTAGGCCCCATCCCACCCCCACCTCCCCCTGAGAGGATCCCCTCACCCAAATCGACACGTTAGCGGCAGAAATGAGACACCGTGTGCCTAGTTGTACCAACTTGCTTGTGATTTTGTGCTATAGGCCCAACACAGCAACACATCATATTTTGTATGTGTACAGTATAGCATCATCATTGATGAGAGAATGCTCTTCAATTACAACACATATAAGGGTAGTGGGAAGAGGTGCCGACATACTGACTGCGTCACATGACTTCACAGAATAGTCACACCTGATTTTACCGACACTTCGTTCTGATCTGTCTCAACATCATATGATGAGGAGTCAATGCACTCGGTATAATTTTGTATACTGGTGTTACAAGTCACCTTCGCCTTCACCTTACTGTATCAATGACCATGGACTTGTACATGTATCACATTCACATTGAATGGTGATGGCTGATGAGAATATTGCCCCTATGGAACAAATGACTGGATTCCATGCAGCAAATATTTATTGTGTAACAGTGAGAAGAAAATTAATTGTATAAACATTCCAAGCCTCATTGAACACAAGCCGCACCATATTTGATATGAATATAACGCGCGTACATTAGCTCGCTTGGACGTCGCTTAGTTAAATATGGACAGACTCGCAAAAATCTCCAAATTTTCAAAAGCCACAAAAATGCCCTCAGCTTGTACAGAGTAAGTAAAAATACTTATGTACAACTTGATGTTTAGAAATGACTGTGTTGAGCGGTTCTATTCCCAACTTCTCTTTTATTCTATGTCATAGAGGACAGGGTTTGGTAGATAATTAAAAACTGTATTAACTCGGCTTCACATTTTAGAGAATGACTTTAATTGAGCCAAAGATGAAAGAGAAATACACTTATAAAAAAATCTATTTAAAAAAATATCTGTATATATGTTTATATTAATTTCCATAATTTATTGAAAAAAACTATACGTAGACTTCGACTACCCAATATCACACAGGCCAGGCAACTGTGAGAACAAGTGAAAGATACCCATCGAGTTGAGCGGATTTGCAGATAAACAACAACAAAAAATTGCCCTTTGTGCCTCACGAGGCCCTTCTCCATAGAGTGCATGCCAGTTATTTTTCTAGACTACAACAACAACAGTTTTTGCCTGTATCACAGTCCGAGCTTCCGATGACCCTTCAACCTTACCCAGACGATGGATAATTTTTGACAGATTGTCCGGCTAGGTTGTTGATCGGATTCACAGATCATGAATTCCACCGTGACGGAATCACCGTTGGGAAGACTTTTTCTTTATTCAAAGTCATGTACTCGGAAGTTCCGTGGTCATACCTATGTAGTTTCAAGTTTAGTTTGCTATTCTATATGACATCTGTTTACGGATCCATGAAAAATCTACAGATGATCCAGCATTTTCAGTAAATCATGCTTCGAAATGTTCGTGACGAATCACCTGAAACGGACATGACTCTTGACTAGTGTTGCTTGTCTATTTTTTTGCTGCTCTGTTTCAATCTGACTATTCTTATATGACATCTCTTACTAACATACAGTACCCAAGGATGATAAGATTTTTTTCATCGTGAGAAAAACGCGACTGGATCATCCCAGGGGTTAAATCTAGTCCGTGACGGAATCGACAAAAAATCGTGATGGGATCACGAGTGCGCTTTTTAAATCTTATCGGTAAAAGTGCTTTATTACACATTTTCTTCAAAAAAATATTCCTAGAGTGAATTTATCTCTTCTACTTAGAAAATTAAAACTCTGACCTCTTATTTTTACTAAGGTATACAGCTCCCGCCACATGCATATCTTTTCTGTAGATGTTTCAAAATAGTATAGTTTTCAGTAAAGTGCAATTTTTCTTCTTTGGCAATTTAGAATTTCCCGAGTTCTTCACGTTAAAAAATTGCGGGAAAAATATTTCGCTATTAAAACACATCTTCTCTATTATTGGCTTGTTCCCGGAGATCATAGGAAGCGAATAGAACAAACAGCATGCTAATATAGGGTCTACGACAGAATGTGGAGTGAATTTTATGCGAAAAGGGGCTGTTTAGCAATGTCCGCTTTTCCGTGGAATTCATGAGCGCACGATTGAAGTATCATGGGAAGATATATATTTCCAGTCGCTATCTCCCCCCCCCATCTTCAAACAAAAGGAAAAGAAAAAGCCGAGAGAGCGCCTCGTGAGGCAGAGTTATTTTTCCAGACTACAACAACAACAGTTTTTGCCTGACAGTTCGAGCTTCCGATGCCCCTTCAACCTTACCCAGACGACGGATAATTTTTGACAGATTATCCGGCTAGGTTGTTGATCGGATTCACAGATAACGATTGAAGCATGGGAAGATATATTTTTTCAGTCGCTATCTCCCCAACCCTCACCCCCCAATTAAAAAAAAAAAAAAAAAAAAAAGCCGAGAGAGTTCTTCGGAGTTTTACGTTTTTGACCTCTGACTTTGAATTTGATTTCTCACTTCCGACTCGCATCCTGGTGAATGACACTCGTCCTTTATCTTTTTGCCGATTCAGAGATTCTCGAGGAAGTTTCCAATTATACTATCTGGAATGCGAGTTTTTCTTTCGTGAAAATTTACTTTTTATGATCATTATTGTTTAGCATCATCAGATAAACAAGAATAGTACGATCAGACAACATGAAGGCGAAAATACTGTATAATTGACGTAATTCGTTGTTTTCCGCGTTTCAATGGTTGATCTTCAATGCAGAATCTAGGTCAACTAAATTTATAATGTCTGCTGCTTCAAACGAGTAGGCCTACAAGTACGTTCAGTTTTATTTTTTTAACAACAAAACTTGCATAATGATAGCAACAAAAGTACATATCATAGGGCGTGTGAACAGTACTATGTAGTGAATGAAGAACAGAAATGCTGCAACTGCCTTGCCCTGATCAAGTACATGTCACGCTAAGAACCTGGGAGAGGTCATAAATTTTCGGAAGATGTACCGTCTTGCTCGTCGCATACCGGGCATCTGTACCAGCGCGAATTTAGTACCCTCGAATAAAGAGACCCGGTGGAAGCGCTGCAAAGGATACACACCTTTTGTGACGTAAGCATTCATTTGTGTCCAGAAACTTTTCAAAATTTCGTCGGGAACCATGGCAATCCCTATTGGAAATCGCACGAGTCGTGGGTTCCCCATATGACAATTATTTGGCGGGAGATTTCACGTTGCGCTCCTAGACCTCCGTCTGATCGACGGAGGTAAAAAGATGCAGCAATAATTGAGATTGGCTTTGTTTAAGTTAACAAATACTAAATATAGAGTAGTCACTTTGAAAGACCCAGTACTTGATATCTGGTCCTACAACAATGATAATGTGAGTGGAACTACTGATATAATTGGCCATGATATAAAGTTATGTACCGTGGATTCGCGAGTTCAATGTTTAAATTCACACACCCTGCATCTGACCATAGTTCAGCCGATGTGCACATTGTCTTGAGATGGGTAAGCCAATGTTGAAAATTCTGATTTATTTCAAATTTATCCTAGGGCATCACCTCCGCTATGGTTATGATTGACAGGTGTGCCTGAAAATTACATGCGCCTACTCCATCGATAGACAGTATATTTCACATTTGAAACTTAAAGCAGCTATTTTGCACTAATATACAGTACTACTTCATTGGCCCTGGTATTGAGGAACCACGACATACGATGCCTTGCAAGTATTCTGAGTATAATACAACAAAATGCTGTTGTATTTTATGCCAATCATCCCTTGAATTCTTTCATAGATAATATTGTATTAGTGGATAGACGATGGTGGTGTGTAAACAGAAAGTGACAAACACTTCCTGGTCCACTGGTGAAAAACCTATATACATGAATATGGATTTTTGAGTTTCTATTTTATTCCATTTTGGTGTACCATAACTAAAATATTCCATTTGTTGGTACAAACAACAAACAACCTCGCAGCACAAAATGTTCTATGTACATGTATTTGTGTATCAATCACTTTGAATAAGTTTCTTTCAGTTTCAATCACGAAACAATGTTTTTTTTAGTTTTCTTTTGAATAGTCTACTTAAAAAAAGAAGAAAATCTTTCATGAAAGTTTAATGTAATAATGATTAATCATTTTGTAAAATGTTATTTTTTGTTCTTCAATAGAATTACTCTTATTTCCACTATCAATGTTGAACATTTGTGGGGAATGAATGAACCATCACTGGTACAATTGCTGTTTCGGGTCATTTTGCATGGCAGGACGGTGAATTTAACCCATGAGCATATTAGTCCATTATCTTTGATGTTCAGTTAGACAGTGAAATAATATCGGTTGGTAAGCTTACACTACCATCTAGCGTAATCAACCTTTCAGAATAATTGCAGTATATCTGACAGTATTTGGTCTTCAACTCATCAGATTGTTATTTCTCACAGAGGAGACCGTCACTGTATTGTTTGGGAAGTGCCTTTATAACTGGTTATGATTTACATTTCCAAATAAAGTTGTTGCGATGGACATCCCAGGTATTTCAATGGTGTTTTGACTTATACGCTTGTAATTATAAGACTATGCTGTTTGTGGAAATATAGTGAATTCAGAGACCATTCAAAATTACGTAACCCTGCCTGAATCGACTGCTTATGTTAATGGGCGCAGTCGCTGTATATAATTCAAGGAGGTACTCTCTAAAAACAATCGCTGTAACAAAATTGCACATCCACAATAATTGTGTTCCAGTGGTACACAATTTTGAAGAAAACCTACACATCTTGTGTACCAATACACAGTTATTTGTGGATGTGCAATTTTGTGTACTGGGGTACAGTTGTTTTTACAGAGTATCATACATGATGGTGTAACCCTCCATTATTGTAAATGTATGTGGAGTGGAAGGGGAGAGGGGTGCACTGTCTGGAGACCCGACTACTAAGGTTTTTGCGGGTTCCTTAAAGTATACTTTCCTGAAAACACTGCATGGTAGTTTGATGAACTAGCCACTTATTCTCATGTTAGTGGAAAGGGGGGGGGGGGGTTATCTGTGGCGGTGTTACATAATTGTGAATGGTTTATAATTCTGCTCGCTTTCTTCCATCATATGTCTGGGCTCGTCCATAGGCCTTCAGTTCGTCTGTACCGCCGATTTTGCCTACGTTGGAAATTGAATCTGTTCTGAATCTGCTGAATGAGTTGACCTTCCGTGAAAAAGGATCGCTTAGACACCAGAAATTAACTTTAGGTTGAAGATGCTGATCTTGAAGACACTGCTCTCGGTTAAAAACAACCAGGAAACTTCTTTGATGATGCTCAGGCCTCCATGCGGACTTCTAAGCATTTGTTTTCTGCCAACAGCGACAACAGCAGCTCCGCAATGTTGTTGTTGTTGTTGGTACAGGAAGCAATTTGCTCACGCATGCGAATTGAAAACACGCTCTGCATTCTGGGATATAAATGACGTCATAAATACCAAACTGCGGCTTTCGGAGTGAAAACATATATTGGTCCAAATGTTTGCCACGCCATGATGGACCGAACGAAATTGGTACATCGTTTGTCCACACCCACACGCTCCTACATTGGTGGTGAAAAAAACGTTTGTCAATATATGATGTACCATATGTTTACCAATGTCGGACCATGATGGTTACAGCTTGGGGAAAACGCGTGTGTAGTTTACATTTCATTTTCTGTTTCCGTCAATTCACATTCCACCTGCATATGTCTTTCCCATGCAGTTTCTAAATCAGTTTCATCCCATTCTCCACAGTTGTCGGATTCACTGTGGTCATCCTCCAAATCACTGCTCAAAATTTCCCCATCACTATCTGCTAAAGTTACATTTTCTGGATTTGCACACACCATTACAGCATCAATGTCACTGCCGTCATCAGAATCTGACACCTCATTTCCACGTCTTTTTCTGGCTTTTCTCACACGATTACAAGTACCAAGCATGGTGTAGCAGGATTCAGCACCGTCCAACCTGATTTTCCTACGTTTCTTGCTCGTAAATCTCTCCAAGAATTTTCAATAAGTGATTCTCTATCCTGATCATCCCACACTAGATCATTACTTTTGATTATCAGAAGATCTGCCATCATTTGATGTGACAGACTCAACCTACGATCTGCAAATATCCCTGCGAGATGGCTATACCCACTATCCACTACCGGTACCCTATTTCTCGGACCCAAGCACTGTAGTATTTCAACCAGCAAGCAAACGTTTGTAAATTCTCGTCTTCTGTAGACTAAGATTTTATTCCACAGAGTATGTGCTGGCACACCATCATAAACATGTTTTACAGTTCGTCTCAAATACTTCCATTCACTTTTCAGTTTGGAGACGTCAAAGCCGTTTGAGCTTAGTGTTACCTGATAGACAATTCCAAGTTCGGTTGGGTACAACCATGTCTGATGATTTCGATCAGGATGTTTTTTGTCTAGCACTGTTTAGTGTCCATAGCAACAGCTTAGCCGCAGTTTTAAATAAATCAGTTGATGGCTCACTCAAAATTAAACGCGGAGCATTAAACATATGAAACTGTTCAATTTAAAACGCGTGTGTTCATTTCTGAACATGTAATAGTGAACATGCGATACTGTTCAAGACTGATCATTAGTTTTCACCTCTGAACATGGAGCATAGAACATGTAAAAGTGTTCAACTATGAACATGTGTGTTCTACATTGAACATCTATGTTCTTTTTTTAACATGTGTGTTCACATTGAAACACAATTACATGTTTAACGCACTGTAACACTTATTGAATGATATTACATGTTCAACAAACAAGTAGTGGGATGATTTGCACACTACAGTGTACTGATTTGAACACGTGTGTTCAAATCCTAAATACTTGTAATTCAATCACACATATGGAGGAAAGATAAGTCCACATCCAGTTTTAATCCGGTTTCAGGAGGAAATATTTAACAAGTATTGAAGTGAGAATATGTCTTCCTTTCATGGCGTTTAAGAGTACTACACCTCTAAGACTTGGCGTGAAGTTCCATAGGAAACCGAGTTAGTATCAGCTGGAGAGAGTTATCTTTCCTCTGTCATGTCATCATGATAATCAGAATATATACCTGCCAAAAAAGTTGTGTAATACAATGATGCTAATAACAAGCATTTTGGGAACTAATTTTATTTTGATGTATCACACTGACAAGTGGATGGTTTAGTAGCCGAGTAACTAGACTGTCCATATCAGCAAATTGTTACACTAAAATTAGTTGAGAACATCATGAACCCCCCTTCCCGTGTATAAAATACAACAACAGCAGGAGTGACACTTGGTATTAAATCGTGTGCAGTAGTTATCATTGTGCATGCTGATTGCCAATTCATAATGCATGCAGATCAACCAAGCCGGGGAACCAAATTGATGCAATCCTTGTCAGGGAACAGCACGAGCAAGACCAGGCACATCAATTGTGACATCAAGATTTCAATTAGATCATTTATGAGAATACAACTTCAAATGCAACTGTTCTTAGAGATCATATACAATAACAGGAGCGAGACCATGTACATTAATTGAAGTAGTATATTTATGTGAACACAACGTCACATGCAACCCTTGTCAGGGATCAGCGGGAGCGAGACCGAGCACAAAAATTGTAACATCAACAATTCAATTCATTGTCTATTTATGTGAATACAACTTCAAATGCACCCCTTGTAAGATATCAGCGGAAGCAAGACCAGGCACATAAATTGTAACAGCAACATTTCAATTAGACTATTTATGAGAATACAACTTCAAATGTAACCCTTCTGAGAGATCATATACAATAACAGGAGCGAGACAGGTATATAAACTGTAATATCAACACTTTAATTAGTCCTCAAATCCTGCATATAACTGTGTTTTCAACCCTGAGTACGCAGATTTATATTCGCAAAAACCCTCGAGTATTCCACCTCTTGGAATCCGTATGAAACCACACCTTGTAGCAGCTGGTATTAACGTTAGTCAGATTTTACCTAACGAGCTCTTGCCAACTCCACCATGGCAGTTAGCCACGCCAGAGGTAGATATTTCACTGACTAAATATAAATAGGCAGACACGAGCCAGCTCGTGTATACACAAGAATTCTACTGAGAGAGAAATACAGTTCACATCAGGCTATTTATACAGATGGTTCTAAAGATGGTGAGAGAGTAGCATGTGCTACTATCTTTAGTTCCAAAACTAAAACGTATCGACTGCCAGGTAAAAGTTCCATATTTACTGCAGAAGCAAAAGCTCTATTATCTGCTTTAGAAGGTATTGGATCCACTAGAAGGAAAAAATATGTCATATTCTCAGATTCACTGTCATGCCTTAAAGCAATTAAAAATGGAAATTCCACTCATCCCACCATCTTGGAAATTCTACAATTATATGACACCAGATTTGATCAACATATAGATATTGTGTTTTGTTGGGTGCCTAGTCACGTGGACATCAAAGGCAACACTTAAGCTGATAGATTGGCTAAGGCAGCTCTAGATGAAGAAGTTGACCCTGTTGGAATACCATACAGCGATTTCAGATTATCTATCTGCGCTTATGTAAGAAAGCTGTTTCAATCTTTATGGGATAATATGGATAATAACAAACTTCACGAGTTAAAAAAAAACGGTTGGTTATACTCACCTGAACAGTCATAAACGTTTCGACCAGGCCATGATTAGACGATGTAGGATCGGTCACACACGATTTACTCATGAATATTTACTAAAAGAGGAGCGGATTCCAAGGTGTATACTTTGCCATGAAGATCTCACAGTGAAACATATTCTCATAGACTGCATAGATTTTAAGACTGTAAGAGATACTTTTTATCGAGCGGCTACGCTGGAGGATATTTTTAGCAGAGTGGAAGAGGATTGTATTTTAGGTTATTTGAGAGAGGTTGATTTGTTGTACAAATTTTAATGTTTGTACCTGTTTTAACGCATTAGTTTACCGAGTTTTTGAATTGATTACTTAGAATTTTGGTTGATCGTCGCTATATAGCTGAAATATTGCTGAATGTGACGTTAAACCTTAATTCTCTCTCTCTCACTTTAATTAGTCTATTATGTGAATACAACTTCAAATGCAACCATTGTCAGATGTCAGCAGGTCATCAACACTTTAATTAGAATATTTATGACTTCAAATGTAACCCTTCGGAGAGATTATATAGAATAACAGGAGCGAGACCAGGTACATACAAAACTGTAACATCATCGCTGCAATTCATTGTCTATTTATTAATTCTCTCTCTCTCTCTCTCTCTCTTCTATTTTTGTGAATACAACTCCAAATGCAACCCTTGTCAGGTATCAGCGGGATCGAGACCAGGCAACATCAATCCTATCAGCAATATTTCGGTCAAAATATCGGCTGATACTTGTCATAGGGCAATGAAACATCATCCTAATCTATTTTGTATAATTTTCTGTCAAGTTTGAACAGACTACATCCAAAACTAAAGAAATTAATCAATACCACCCAAGTTACTTTCTGGCCACTATGACGCCCTCTTAACGTGCAGCAAATGGCTTGGCCACCCGACATCAAGAGTAAAATAATATGACAGATATTGGCGAGTTTCCCTGATTTTGCATATATTTTGTTGAATTTTAAAAAGAAAATTATACAAAATAGGTTAGGATGATGTATGAAATTTCACTGCTCCACGAAAACTACCAGATGATATTCAGACCAAAACATAGCAGGCTTAAGCTACCAGCTTTGGGACACTTTTCAAAACCTACAAGGAGATAAAATACTTCAAACGAAACATATAGGCTTATATTTCCATCATTAACCCACCCAAGAAGAGCACAAAATTAAAATATATAAACATTACATTTCACCTTTAAATTAGAGCAATGGCTAAATATAATCACTAGTTCTTGGTTGAGGCAAAATACATTTGTCCATTAGAGTTGTAGCAATGTCATTTCAAGTCTTAATTCCTCAGGTTTGTCGAATATTTTCCTGAAGGATTTCATGAATAGTTTGTATTTCTTTGAGGTGATACCATTATACTGCTCTCCGAAAGCTAATTACAACACATATAAGGGAAGTGGGAAGAGGTGCCGACATACTGACTGCGTCACATGACTTCACAGAATAGTCTTCTGGTTAACCTATTCTAAAGCACATACCAAGAATCTAACGATTCGTGATATGTGTTGTATCTCAGGTACGCTTTTATTGTACCTGTTCATGTGGCAACTTGGATGATATGACCACACGGCCCCTAGCACCGGCATAAGCGGTATTAGATACAAATCTAGAGAGCTATGATGGAAATGCTCTGACAACTCGTATACTGGTAATTGGTGAGCTGTTTCGCTGTGACAACTCGTACATTGATACAAAGCAAAAATCATAGCAAAGCATTTTGGGTAATTCAAATCGAAAATGCAATATGCTGCGAGAAGGGCCAAGAGCCCAGAAATCAAGCTGCTACCGTTGCACTTGATCACCACCGTGTTTCCGACAATGTACTTAATATAATATCGTTCTGTGACATGAATGCCACCAGGCGAGGTGCATCATCCTCATGACTCTGTAAGCTAGGGTTAATGTCCTCACCAAAATCCTGAAAGTATAAACAAAGATTTTATAATATGAATGTATATAACACAATGCTATTCTATGGATAACAACTTCTCCAACGAAACGCCATCTCCACAGCAATAAAGAAGTTGTTATCCATAGAATAGCATTGTGTTATATACGCCAACTTCTAAATGCCTATCAAAGAAATGAATGTATATACATGAAAGACAAACATCCCCTCATAGAGAACACTGAACAATGCAGCACACTTTTATAAGATGCAGTCCAGTGCAGCAAAAATTTAGCGCATGAATGGGGGTTGGGTGCAGACATCTGATATAGGACAAGGGAACAAACGGCGCTGCCTGCAAACTGGAGAAAGACCGATATTCACACACCTAAGCTCAGCCTATCCTGGACGCGACTGGCTGGCCACATTTGAAATTCTTTGAAAAGTGGCACAATTTTATTCACAATTATTAGATTTCCCAGTATTGGGAAAATGCCATTATCTTTGCATAGTGGGAAAATATAGTACATATGTACAAAGTGTATGAGTTATCAGTTCAAAATAATCTCCCAGGTTAAGAGATAGGCCAGGCAACAATAAAACTACCCAAGCAGCTTAACACAAGCCATTCGATTCGTTTCCTAATATAGTGCAAGCGGTCCATTCTGAGGATTCCCAAAAGCAAGGATATATATCCACCTTCACTGGATTTGAAGGAAACTACAGATAGCCCTACAGCCACATCTTATTTAGATCTCTATCTCTATAAAAATGAAGCGGGCATTCTCTCTCGTCGACTTTATGACAAAAGAGATGATTACAATTTCGACATCGTAAACTATCCCTTTTTGGATAGTAATATTCCAATGGGACCTGCATATGGCGTATACATATCTCGCTTAGTAGCATTTGCTAGATCCTGTGTTAAATGTGATGATTTTAACCAACGTCACAAAACATTGTTGCAGAAACTTATAAAACAGGGCTATTCCACCAAGCGCCTCCACTCAAAGTTTCTCAAATTTGGCGATACATATCGCATGCTGATAGCAAAATACGAACGTAGCGTGCAAGATCTATGGCGCTACGTTTCGTAACTTGTGTCTAATTCCGCTTAACCCGGGGCTAGGGGCCGTATGAACCCATGTACTTCAAGATCCTCATGGTACTCATATGAACAGTCACAATCAAAGCGTGACTGAGATACATCATTCTTAGATGACGAATTTACAACGAATATTATGGATTAAGAATACTGATCAGCGATACGGATTTGATATTTTTGGAACATCATGATGTCTTGCCGGCATCATTGAAAACTGTTGACCGCTTCTCTCTTGCAGGAAATAAGCTTATGTTTATGTATACTATGATTGTCTTTTTGAATTTGGTGCTAATACTGTTATATGGAATATGAAATAGATCTTTGGATTATGGACGCGGATATTCTCTAATGGACGACGGCTGGATTATGAATGACGGACTAGACGCTTGTAATTGGTTAAAGCACAATGAAACGGGAACCGTCTATCAGTTATAGAAGAGTTGTCGCCCCTGATTTTTCGTTAAAACTTGTGACTGTTCGTTTATTATTGGTTTTGACATGGCCATGTGCTGGTCATAATAACGACCTACGATGGTGATATTGTTTCAGGTATACTTTGGGTAGAGAGGCCATAAAATTCAAGGACTTTTCTAAGACTTTTCATAAATATTGTCAGGTCGTGAACTTTATTTTCTCAGAATTCTGGGAAATCAAGGACCCATACGAACCCTGTGCAGTAGGGTACCAGATCTGGAAATGGCGTCATTGCTAATATCAGGGGGCATAACTCATGAAAAACAATGTCCGATCAGGTCAAAAGCGAAAACTGCATTACCAGATGTGTTCAGAAGGAAGAGGTAGCTGATGGAAGTGTTTTTTCCGATTGAGGTCCCTGAAATGCGTTTTGTAAGAATCCAACAAAAACTGTATGACGAGTTGCGTTCTTCAGAAGGAGGTACATGTAGCAAATGGAAGTAGGTTTTCGCCGATCAAGGGGCATAACTCGAGAGAAAACGTCAGATCAAGTTAACTCTCTACCTCATACGGACGCCTTTGACCGTGTTGCACGCTACCCCATAGAAGCAGTCCTTGACATGAGCAAATCTTGGGAGAGTTGCGATGGATTCCACTGTAATCTGGCCAATTTACTCCCTTTGACAAGTTTCAGCACTTTTTATCTGACATTTAAGGTCTCTTGTTTTTCTGAAACTTTACACTGCATGCTTCATAGAAACAGTAATATCTTATCAAAGACTGGACATTTTTTTATCACCGAAGCTTTAGAACGTGGGACATCCAGTTAAAAACTTACATTGGAGTGACCTAGAATTTAGTCAAAATCTGTAAAAGACCACGAACTGACACAAAACCAGTGCTATTTTTTTAAATGCTGAGTTTGTGCAATAATAATAAAGCATAACTGATGTAATCCATTGACACACAGCTTACTCCACAATCCAAAAATATTGGCAAAACAATTTTTGAAGAACGAAAAAATGAATAAAGTGTATGTTTTCTCTCTACGTGGTTGTTTGTTATATTGATTGAAGTCATTTCTAGCTGGAGGTAGAACATACAAGGCCTTCCTCAATAGGGTACTTGTTGCTGGCTCATTATAGCTATTACATATACTCACAGCAATGGCTCTTCCTTATTATCTCCATCATAAAACGTTTGGAGACCAGCAGTAAAACGGCAGTAAAAAGAGGGTCATTCTGGTGTTTTGAATTGAATTGTGCAGTGATAGAAGTTCTCTTTCGGTAGAATTGGTAGCACTGAAAAGTGCTTTTGGGAAAAAAAATGTCCGGGAAAAACACCTCAAGGTCGAAATATTCTTTTCACTCCAGCAATATTAGTCCGACAGACGGGGCAACGGAGCAAAATATGCTGTTCTTCATCACCGTTCTCAGCGCATCGGCAAGTCCCGGCATTGCAAATAAAACTACACAAGCACATGCCACAAACAGCTAAATGTCCGCATGGAAAAAACACATAAACTGCCTCGATGGTCTGACAAATGGTGCAGTTGCTCTAATCGCGTTCGGCCTCTAGTTGCCGGCAAAGTACAGCTCTTTCCCGCTCTAATTCTTGAATTCTGTTTTCTTGAGATTGTTGAGTAATTTCCCCCGCCTCTAGTTGACGTCTCAGCCGGGACATTCGTGTCGTTGTCACATCAGGAGTTGCTGGGTGAGGCGAAGTTGCAGGTCTGCTTGCAGTCAACCATCCCGCCGCTGTTTCCAAGATGGGTGGTGAAGGGGCTGTCAGTTCTTCAAGCTCGGTCTCTCTTCTCCACTTTCTATTGCATCAACGGAATCTTGGACCAAAACCTGTCGATCTACAGCTTCCGGACGGATAACTGGCACGATAAATCTGGGGATCTCTCCATCTACAGGGCGTTGGCGTCGTGGGTCAGCCATCTTGAGATATTGGCGTAACGGTATAGCGTGGGTTCCGAGGGACGGTGATATAAGCAAAGATACTGAATTGGGAAATGCGCCCCTTTTATAGTGAAAAACTTGGCACTGAGCCAACTGGCTGAGAGCCAGTTGGCACTGCGCCAACGGTATACCATTGACACATTCAGCCAGTGTCACTTTCGATGAAAACACAAAACAGTCTAAAATGAGTCCATCTTTTCCAGCTGTCAACTGTTATGTTTAGGCCACAATGTTGTCATTTTCTCCCCTATATTTAGCGTTCATAAAACATTCAAGCTAGTCTGGTGATAATAAAATTTAAAATCACATGTCCAACACACACTCACAGAATGAAAGCAAGAATCGAACTTGCGACCCCTCGAGATGAAGGATACCCGTCCAGGTTTCATTTTTTTGAGGTGTACTGAAATGCTCTCTCTAATGTTATGCCAAGGCATCAATTTTTACATCTATGTTGAAGATTTATATCGACACTACTACAGACTTTTCGAGATGTGTTCTCACTTTCGATGAAAGCACAAAACAGTCTAAATGAGTCTAAAAAAATTCACCTACGCTAATATATTTTAGTTTTTGTAGAATATAGATTCGCGTTCATTTCTGTTTCGTCAAGAAAAAATTTTCATCTCGAAAATTGGCAGATTCTCTCTCTCTCTCTCTCTCTCATTTTATGCCACGGTATCTATATTTACATTTATGTTGTACATTTATGATACAGGCGTATATTACATCAATTCCCTGAGGTTAGAGTAATATGGTTGCTTTTTAGTCGCCCGACCTCGTCAATTTTTTTGATGACTTTTATCCCATTTCATGATTTGTACTGTGGTGTGAGAGCTTACGCACTGAGACACATCGACGCCAACCTTTGCGTGCAGTGAGGCCCGGAGGAACGGCGCCAACAAACGGATTTGAAATTGATTATATTCAAATTCAGTACAACTATAATAATATTTATTAACTGTCGGTACACAAGCTCCCTTTCCAAGTTATTTGAGTAGATGAATCTTATATAGCCAAAAATTAAAAATAAGAAAGCGTGTTCTCTTGTGCCGCACACCGACTAGAATGGTCACATTCTCACTCCACGCCGTGCACCCAGCCTGACCCGCTTGACGTTTCTACGTCACAGCCAATCGAGATACCAGAATTCACCACACCCTCTCAGCACATGTGCTCATGACCACGCCCCCGTTGGCGAGCACATGTACTCCGATAACGTGAAGACAGAAGTTTCAAACTATACGCTGAACCGTTTGAAACTATATTTAAGCTAGTTAGAGTGAAAATATGACCTTTTCATTCTGTTTATCGTGGTGTTGTGGTTGTATACGCATATGTATATGTTATAGTTCTAACCATGTCTTCTTCAAGACCATTTTGAAGAGTCGTGCGTATGAATCCCGTGAAAATAACATGCGATTCATTGGGCGGTCCAAGAAAACTGCTGAGCTGTGAGGCTTTGGCCTCTCGAGGCGAAATTATCAAACAAGTTTGATATTTTTCCCCGGACTCGCGAGGCCAAACACTCACCAAAAACTGCCCGCACATGGGAGCTAGCCCCTGAGCTGAGAGGCGATACACATGTTCCCTGGTTTGGTCCCGACACCCCAGCGGTTTTCTGCTTCTGGGCTTTTAATTAATTAATTTTAATTAAATTAATTTCGTCGCCCATACGCCCACGTGGGGTGGGTGGCGTGGCAAAACAGAGGATATCCATGTTGCGTTTATCCTTGCCTTTATTTGAGCCATTATTTGCACCTTTCGGCATGTTTGATTAGCCTGGGCCACGTGCTTTCTCGCCAGTGTTTACGTTTCACCGAGCCAGAGCCTCGCTCTGGATATGAACTAATTCACGTAACATGGTGAGACTGTGGGGTAAGTCCCGCTAGAAAAATTGTCTTCAAATTGTCTGTTGTTGTGGAGTATAAAAAAATCCTGTCAACAGGGGGGGGTATATTTCGTGCGACGCTATGTTGCCAATGCATTGAAATTTGAATGGGTTATCTGCATGGGTTTCAACTCAAGTATAGTACTAAAGTCTAGCTTACCTGATAAACAGTTTAGTCCCGATTCCTGTGGTATTCCTGGAAACATTCCATACTCCCGGGCGTTTTATCAATTTATGCGCGAATATGTCTGGGCTGTTTTCCCTATAGGTGGGTATAATACACCAAACCTTCATCACGATGCATTCGTATCCTAAAATATATGGGTATCGCCACGAACCTCATTCCAAATATATTTTTTTTCGAAATTCACAGATATTTCCATCGGTAAATCCGGTCTTCATTATACCACATGGATGAAATGAACACACTAAACTATCAAGCTAATGATTTTGGCCAACGGCACACACATGTTCCCTGGTTTCATGGTTTGGTCCCGACATCCCAGCGGTTTTCTGCTTCTGGGCTGGTCACGGATTTTTTCGAAATTCACAGATATTTCCATCGGTAAATCCGGTGTTCATTATACTACATGCAAGAAATGAACGCACTAAACTGTCAAGCTAATGATTTTGGTCAGCGGCGCACACATGTTCCCTGGTTTCATGGTTTGGTCCCGACATCCCAGCGGTTTTCTGCTTCTGAGCTTGTCACGGATTTGTTCAAAATTTACAGATATTTCCATCGGTAAATCCGGTGTTCATTATACTACATGGATGAAATGAACGCACTAAACTATCAAGCTAATGATTTTGGTCAGCGGCACACACATGTTTCCTGGTGTCATGGTGTCGACACCCCAGCGGTTTTCTGCTTCTGGGGTTGTCACGGTAGATGAATTTCTTCGCCCATACACCCACGTGGGGTGGGTGTGGCAAAACAGAGGGTATTCAGCCAATGAAATATAAGAAAAACATATGTGTGTGCATATTTTGGCTGTATAGGTCGTAGAAAATGGGCGGCTAAAAATGAACACATTACATTACACTTTTGTTGCGAATTGTTGCGAGTGCACGGGTGACTCGGTACGTTTTCATACCACGCTTTCACAGAATAGAATATCGGCTAATAAATTTGGGGTGGTGTGGGTAATTCGACAGTCTTCAAGGCCCTCCTTGAAAGTCTGAATGATTTTGTATTTCTCAGTTTGATGAAAAAAATTATTTTTCGGCTACAAATAAATAATTCGTGAATTCTGATAGAACGTGAAACAATGTTTTATTCAGGTGAACAATTACTATATATTACGTATACAAGGCAATTTCAATAATACAAACAAGTCAATTCAATTCTTTTTATTGCTCGACTCTCTCACATATAGAGTATGGCAAATGCCATAATAATAACAAAATAATATAAAAGACAATTGATACAGAGATAAAGCCTGTTACTGTGGCAATATCAATTTGTAAAGAAAGAAGATAGAACTAAGTATACTCAGCTGGGTTGGGCATTTATCTGGTCGTTCCTATATATATATTATGTATGTACATCGCTATTTCACCATGTTCTGATGGAGGGTTGAACAGAATTTCTACATACTTTTCTTTGTCCATTGCTGATGTAACATTATCCTGTGTTTGTAGCAGATCAGATAGTGGTTTTCTTTTAATATAGAGTCTAGCACATGCCAATCTGTTTTTCGTTTTCAGGGGATATTATAGTATCGTCCAGTCTCTATTTCTAGTTTATGTGTACTTGTTCTAAATTTACTAATTGTTTATGTCTGATGTGTTCTATCTCGTAAAGGTGTGGTTGTAGTGTGTATTTGTGGTAAACTTATCTGAGGCGTGTGAGCTTGCCAGAATAGGATATATTTTTTATATTGTATGGTTGACCATCAATCACAGATTCAAACAAGAACAAGAACTATTAGGAAGGCGATTAAAGTACTGTATACAGACTATGTCGATTGGTATTCATGAGAATTTTCGAAGAATGTGCAATAGGGTTGTATATTAAACAACAATACAGATTACTACAAGAATGCGTTATGTACTAGAACATACATCTGAGAATTACATGTTTTATTCACAACATGTGAAAATTTAGAGTTCACACACAGTCACAAATTCGCATCGGTTACAGGCAATATATGTAGTATAGTCATCAGTTCACAAGTCCAGATAGGTAGTACTGACCCCATCGGGAAGGACTTTTCGTTTCGGATAGAAGAAGGTGAAGGCATCTCGTTGCTGTATGTACGAACGCATTTGATGAGCTGCCACACGAAATCCTTGATTGGTCCCACTTGCACTGACGCGGTTTTGAAGCACGTCCAGGTAGAGAGCTTTGTTAATGGTGGGGTCTCGTCGATTGACGCCCTTGCAGCTGAACTTGTTTTGGTCTTCACCATAACAGTAATAGGTTTTTGAACACAGGGCGATCATGGCATCACCACTCCATTCCAACTTGAATAGGCCTGGAGTGCGTTTATCGTGGTTGTAATGGTCGCGTCGAGGCAGCCATTGATCCTGTTCCGCTTCATACTGGACTCGTAGTTCCGGTTTCACAAGTGACTCCCAGTCAGCATTAGAGACACCCATATAGGTGGAATCTGTGTCCATTTCTATCAACTGCCAATCGCTCTGGTCGAAATACACGTGTATAAGGTCATAGAGGAACTCCAACATCCGGAGGTTGGCCATGTTGTACACCATACACCCGATTTGGAGGGGTAAGTTGTAACGCGTGATCTTTTTGGCAGAGGTAACCTCGTAGGTATCATCATCAATGACGTCGACGGATCGATACAGCGGCGAGTTGATTTTTGCTCGCGCTTGTTTCGTAGTGCATATGTTCACGGTGACGTGGCGGGCTTGATTCGTTACAGATTTCCCATAAAAACTGTTCCCCGCGAGTTTCCAGGACTCAGCGATAATGGCCTTACTGGGATCCTTATCACCTTGACGACGAGCGGTGGTTACGGTGTCAGCGACTCCGGAAAAACAGCCATTGGGTACATACTGCATGACTTGATAGACTCGTGTCACCTCGAGACCGTGGCTCATATACCAGCGCAGAAGTGGTGTGCCCAGTAAGATTTTTTCAGCCCACATACTGCCTATCAACATCCGACGCGGTTGTTGAAGTACTTCATACTCCTGGTGTCTCCAATATCAGCTCGACTCACCAGCGTGTTTTTAAAAATGGGTGGGCACTCTGCAAACTGTGGCTTCAGGGCGTCGGGGACATGCAGGTCACATTCTATAAACCCGTACAGGGTCTCCGTACGCACGGCTTCAAGGATCTGTGGCGTGGTGAGAATACGACGACGACTGAGCGGGTACTCGTGCTCTTTCAGGAAATTACGCAAGTGTGGTAGGACCTGGCACATAGTATGGAATTCGCATTCCCACATTGTATCAGATGATACCCCAACTCTTGAATATAATCAGCATTGTCCACCACTTCCGCCTGTAGCTCTTTCATCGATTTCCCACGGCGATCGTTGTAGTGACCGTGGGAGAACTTGCAACCGTGCCCGTGCCAATAGCACCCGTAAAACTGAAATACTGTAGGTCTTCCGTTCACCAGGGCGAACCCATCGACAGGCAGTTGGCGATCTCCTACTCGCTTTTCTGTGGCGTTGGATTGGTGTCGGATAGAAATGCCGCGTCGATGGGCTTCCCAGTCCAGCCACTGGTCGGCGATATGTCTGTGGGACCGTTGTGGTTTGAAATGCTGGTCTTCCGCTAACCACCGCGTATAGTGACCGCTTGGCATGGGTTGAGCAATGGCCCACAAATACAACGCATTCGCATCGAAGCCGATGATTTTGTCGCACACTTTCCCACCTCGAATGGTCGTCACATCTCTCTCGTGGTACCGGTGAAATACGAGGCTTGGCCCGCCCACAATGTTATCTCGCAAACAATCATGCATATCCTCATCTTTTTGTTGAATGAGCGAGAAGTAAGTAGAACAGTCTTGAAAGAGATACCGAAGAGCCAGGCCAGGTAAACTCAAACACTCTTTGAATATGTCGACGTGCATTTGGTTGCGAAACAGTTGCGCCATTTTCTCAGCCGCTTCGAGGAAGGGTACGACATCCAGATTGTTGTAATATACCAGAAAATCGCGCAAGGTCTCCATGTGTTGGTCGTTCCATACCTGTTGCAGTTCAGTGTAGGTTTCTTCAGGACATTCTTCTTGCTTCAAATCATCGAAAAACGCGGCCTGGGATGGTAACTCTGTTTCCTCCAAGCAGTCGAGTGTCGACATGTAAGTGTAAGGGAACCTCCCTTTGGCTTGTTCACAGTCATAGGCCTTCACCCACTGCGCATAACTATAATTGGGCGCCAAATAATTCCGAACATCCAGGAAATTCAGTGACGTGGTAGTAAGCGCCATGTGATTATTAATCTTTTTGATCACACTCTTGACTTCACCGGACTGTGCCAAATAAGGGTACAAAAACTCCTTCACCATGTTGAGGTCGTAACGTCCAGAATTAAACCCGAGCACGGGTAACTGAGTCAGGTACTGCACGAACCGGGCTTTCAGTTTTTCCGTATACGGCTTGAGGCTTTCGACTGCCTTCTTCTCCTCGGTCTCCATTTCCGTTTCCTCGATCTGAGTCTCCATGTCCGACTCTTCTCTGTCACTGAACGATACACCCTGCGGTTGAATGTCCTGCCCACTCTGCTCCATCTCCGTCTCCTCGGTCTGAGTCTCCATGTCCGACTCTTCTCTGTTACTGAACGATACACCCTGCGGTTGAATGTCCTGTCCACTGTGCTCCATCTCCGTCTCCTCGGTCTGAGTCTCCATGTACGACTCTTCTCTGTCACTGAACGATACATCCTGTGGTTGAATGTCCTGCCCACTGTGCTCCATCTCCGTCCCCTGGGTCTGAGTCTCCATGTCCGACTCTTCTCTGTCACTGAACGACATACCCGGCTCGGGAATTCGATCATCGAGTTCGTCCAGAACATTCTGAAACTTGACTGCCAACAGTTCTGTACTGCGCGCGCTCACCTCCTCTAAATATTGCATCATCCGCGTAATCAGGTCATGGGGGTCTCCGGTTGATACGAAACATACAGGGGCAGCGTCATAGCCGGGCACGTTGGTTGAAATGCTGACACTTAGCGGGATATGACGCTGTGTCCACTGCGTTTTGGCTGAGGTAGTGTCCATAGGTTCCAAAATCGCTTCAAGGTCATAGCACGCCCGGTAGGGGAAATAACGGTCCTCTTCCGCCACCACAAGACCCTCATCAGCTAGGTCTTCGAAGATAGTCGGCGTATTGTGGTAAACACCTCCAGGAAATTTCCGTTTCACAGCGTTCGTACAGATTTTCTCGTGTCGGTGTAAGTCGGTGGAACGGTCAAACACGCGTTGGCATTGAGTGCAGCCGAAAGATTGGGCGAAGAGGCTCATATTGTGGATGAGGGAAAAGTGACTGACTCCACCGTAGTCGTAGACGTTCACCTTCATCGTGGACGCGTAGCGTTCTGAAGAGCGATGCACCAATTCAGCGACAAATTCAGAGTTCTCCTCGCCTTCCCGTAGTAATCGATAGACAAAGATATTCACCTTGAAGAGCGATTCGACGACATCCAAATGTTTGAAGGGAACACCTCGGAACTGTCGCTTATCCATGTCTTGTTCCTCTAGATACTCTTCCCAATAGCAGTTGGCCACTCTATCACACGCCTTGGGATTACACTGGTCCAAATGTACAGCCAAACAGCGAAACAAGCATTTCCGGTCTTTGTAGGGTCCCTTTGCTCCGGCCGTTAATGCATACATACCGTTTCGTCGACTCAGCCAAGGCGGGAGAATGACGGGAGCGCCGATCGGATGATTCCGCAATTTCGTCACGTAGAATGTGACGTTGGTAACCATTTCCACCAACCATTTCGTGTTCGGTCGCTGCAGGCGGGCCCACTCCAACGGGTCTAATGTAGTGAGTTGCTCGATCACCGGCTCCAGGGAAATAGCATCCGTCACCGTGAAGGGCTGGTCAAATACATGATTGTTGTTGCTCGGATAGAAATAACGTAGTTGATTGGTCTCCTTGTGCCGAAGAATGTATCCAAAAGTCATATTGACCCGAAACGACGTGATTTGGTCTTTGAAAATACGCTCCACGTAGGACGGAAGATGTATCAGCTCCACCAGCCGGAAATTGTACAAATCCAGTATGGGCCGTTGACGGTGAAAGCAATGGCGAATGGTGTTCCAATGTCGCCGGTATATGGCACTCACGGATTGGTCTTCTGGTAATGCTTCCTCGGCAGGCACCGCTGGATCTCCTGGAAAATGTTGTTCTGGTCTCGTATTGTTGTCGGCTCGTCTCAGGGGAGATCTTCAACGATCACGACTCATGGTGGAAAGGAACACAGGTAGATGAGGTAGACAGGCTGGTCAGGCGGGCAGTGGTCAGGTACAGCGACAAGCAGGCAGTCTGTAGGCAGGCAGTGGTCAGGCAGGCAGGCAGGCTGGTTTGTTAGGCAGGCTGAAGGCAGGCAGGCTGGCTGGTTCGTTAGGCAGGCAGGTTGGCAGTGATGAGGTGGATATCTTCGGGTGATCAGTGAAAATGTTGGTACCGACTTGAAAACGGACCCCTTTTTATAGCGAAAAACTTGGCACTGAGCCAATTGGCAACCAGCCAATTGGATGCCTGCCAACAGTACCCGGATGTTGGCACCAGGCTAATATCCGACCCATCTAAAACTTGGCACCCAGCCAATTGGATACGTGCCAACGGAACCCGGCTGTTGGCCTCCAGCCAATGCTGATGCAATCCAATATGCACAGAGCCTATATGACTGACACCCAGCCAATTATAAAACTTGGACACTTCAAGGTAAGCCCATTTTACATGTATTAACGTTTTAAATGTTTAAATGTATTAAATGGATTCAATACAGATCCGCCCTATTGGTTCGCCGCACTATTTTTTCTCGCGGACTGTTTTCCTCCCCACCCAGAGGTGTTATTCGGCCCCACAACCCGATCACTTGAACCCTAATAGTACTCCGCCTCCAAGATCAATATACTACACGGTACGCGGCCACGCAAAGGTTAAAGGTCAACGCTCCGTACTTCCCCGAGGTCAATATGGTTTTCACCAGAGGTCACGCTCCATTCACCCATACCGGAAGTGACGTCATAGGTCACGCGACACAGACAAGTCTGGACATGTCCAAAGGTGACGTGACCTTGTATCCGAATTCAACAGAATAAACCGCTGCCACATTGGTCAAGTTTTTCTACCAAATTCAAGATGGCGGCCAAACTCTGGCAGAGGTCACTTTCCAATCTCCAGCGCCAACGCCTCAAGTTTAAGTGCAAAGGGGTCAAGTTGACCTTTTTTACGCTTATACTACTACTAATATATTTTCAATTGGGTGAAATCATCAGATGAAATATAACACATTTCATTTCCCAACCACACTGGAAATGTTTGTCATAACTACGGTTGATTTTGGATGCTGCTTTAAAAGAAGGTGGGCATTCCTCCTAATATTTCTTTTCATATCTGTCAGGCATTACACATAGACCAAGAACATCTTGAATCAATTGTGATGGAAGGTCACCCTGACCTCCTTCCATTGACCGGAATGGAAGGTTGCCCATTCATTGATTGTGAAGGGTGGTCACCTTCCATTGATTGTGAAGGATGGTCGCACTGGTCACCTTCTGAAATTAGTGGATACCATCTGCAGTTTTTTATAGAGTTGCATCGAGCACACCATATAGAGTGTTGCTGAAGGTGAATCCCACAGGCAGTGCATGTAGAGTGGGATTCCTGTCAATTTTAGACGAGTTTCCACACACGATGAGAGCTTCCACATGGTGGGTTTTCTGTGACGGATTCTTTGAGAGTTGTTTTATTCCTTTGATATTCATGCCGTATACATTCATGTACATCATAATCTTTGAGTGGAACAAACGGTAACCAACTTTAGTCTGTTCTATTTCTTCCCATTGTTCTAGCAGCCCCAATTTCTTCTGGACCCATGTGAAACATTGATCTCTGGGAACAAAGTTACTAATTTGTTGTGGTGCAATGTTGTCATTCTTCTCTAAATTTGAACATGGGAAAACTGCTGTTCAGTGTTTGCTCATTACTCAAGAAACATTTCAGCAATAATTTGTTTGTGCCACGTTCGCCTGTTTAATAAGGCTTGTTAAAAAAATGTTTTGCGCATTTGGCCTCTTCTACAGTTTGTTGTGCTGGATTGTGTTCTTCTAACTGTTGATACATTCAGCACTACAGAGAAATGTGTTGACAGAATGTAAAGCAGTTGAATCATGTAAACCAGTATTATCACATAGAAATGTTTTAGATACTATGGAATGATTATTCTTAAATAGAATTTTGATTGGTCGTCGCTATATTCCTGAATGCGACGTTAAACCTTAATTTTCTCTCTCTGTATGGGATGCTGTGAATAATAACAAACTTCATGAGTTCAAAAAAAGTATAGGCTATACTCACCTGAACAGCCAGAAACGTTTCGATCAAGCCATGATCAGGAGATGTAGAATCGGTCATACACGATTGACTAACGAATATTTACTAAAAAATAGGCAGTCCGAAGGTGTATTCCATGCCACGAAGATCCCACAGTGAAACATATTCTTATCGACTGTATAGATTTCAAGATTGCAAGAGATTCTTTTTATCGAGCGACTACTTTGGAAGATCTTTTTAGTCGGGTGAGGGAGGAATGTGTCTTGGGTTATCTGAGAGAAATCGCTTTGTTGTATACGTTTTAATGTGTGTATGTTTTAATGTGTTGGGTACCTAAAATTATGTTTGATCGTCGCTATATAGCGAATTGGTGTTGCCCCTGCTGAATAAAAATGCTGTCATTTGAAGTGGATGGTGATGCTTCCTCTCCTTTTATTCGATTTTCTACATTCCTAGGGGGAGTATTTTTGCAATTTGTATGTGAACCCCGATTGGCAGGTTGCGTCTTCGGCAAGATGGATAGGTCTATTAATGGTGAAAAAAAATCCACTCAATAACATGTATAAGGAAAGAAGAGTATACTGAGATAGCTTTTAGGTATGCTATCTTTTAAGCGGATGATGAAAGACTACGCCGTTTTCTTGTCATGATAGAGAACAGATCTTTTCGCAATATACATATTGTGAATCCAGTTACGGCCGCGATGCCACATACACGGTTTGTGTGGGGTAAGTTGGGCAAAATCCAGATATGCATTTGTGGTTACCTTGCTGTGTAGTTAAATTGGGCTCGTAACAAAATACTCAGAGGATTCTGCTACCTGTGTGGAGAAAGCGAGCCCTGCTTTTAGTTGGACTAAGAAGTAATTTCGCAATGCCCAGCCTATAGGATCTGCATAAACCAACTTATTTCTGTTGAGGGAGAGAGAGAGAGAGTATTGCGGTTTAATGTCGTTTTCAGCAATATTTCAGCTGAAAAGCGATGATCAAACAAAATTCTAAGTACTCAGGCCAATAACTTAGTGATCCAACACATTAAAACATACTCATTAAAACATACTCATTAAAACTTATGCAACGAGCCGATTTCTCACAAATAACCTAAGATGCAGTCTCACCCGACCAAAACGATTTTCCAAAGTAGTCGCTCGATAAAAAAGAATCTATGTAGTCGATAAGGATATGTTTCACCGTGAGATCTTCGTGGCATGGAATGCACCTTGGGACTGGCTCTTTTTAAGTAGAGAGAGAGAGAGAGAGAATTAAGGTTTAATGTCGCATTCAGCAATATATCAGCTATATAGCGACGACCAAACAAAGTAATCAAAAAACTCGGTAAACTAATGCGTTGAAACAGGTACAAACATTAAAATTTGTACAACGAACCAATCTCTCTCAAATGATTTAAAATACAATCCTCTTTCACTCTGCTAAAAAGATCTTCCAGCGTAGTTGCTCGATAAAAAGTATCTCTTACAATCTTAAAATCTATGCAGTCTATGAGAATATGTTTCACCGTGAGATCTTCATGGCAAGGTATACACCTTGGAATCGGCTCCTGTTTTAGTAAATATTCGTGAGTTAATCGTGTATGGTCGATTCTACATCTCCTGATGTGGTTTGATCGAAATGTTTCTGGTTGTTTCCATCATGGTTTATGCATGTGGAGCCATCATCATTAAGTCGAACAAGAAAATTTAGAAAAAATATGCGAGGATTTGAATCTTCTTTCTTCATCGAGTTCATTTTGATGATGGCACGATTGACGGTATTGTGCATAGACTCCATACTGGGGGACTTTGTGGAGACATTGAATTACAACACATATGTGGGAAGAGGTGCCGACATACTGGCAGAGCCACATGACTTCACAGTATAGTCTTCCGGTTAACCTATTCTAAAGCACATACCATGAATCTAACGATTCGTGATATGTGTTGTATCTCAGGTACGCTTTTATTGTACCTGTTCATGTGGCAACTTAGATGATATGACCACACGGCCCCTAGCACCGGCATAAGCGGTATTAGATACAACTCTAGAGAGCTATGATGGAAATGCTCTAACAACTCGTATATTGGTAATTGGTGAGCTGTTTCGCTGTGACAACTCGTAAACTGGGGATTGGTGAGCTGTATCGTCGTCAGATGAAAATGACGGTATTTAACACAAAAGACTAGTCACTCACCGGTTTTGATATTTCTCCTTCAATGTGACAATGAGGTTGGACAACCAAGAATCCCTGGTGATGTTCACTAGATCTTTTTCGGTGAAATTGTCCCTTTGTCTTTTGATAATAGAGTTTGGAGGTTTATGTATTATAATATATGTGAATTGGTTCAAGATTGAGATCGAGAGTGAGTGAGTGGAGAGTGCTTTATGGTAGGAACTGGTTGAACAGTAGCAGTAAGCCAGTCTTTTTCTGCGGAAACATTTCGCCCAATTTGTGTCATTTCATGCATTTTGATGCATAGCTCTACCATTCTAAGCTGAAACAATTTCCAGATGAAGATTTAACATAATATGGACACTTGTATTTTTGCTGCAGTGAATGTAGACTGCCTTTCAGCTCCTTCGGCTGTGATAGAGGTGGAAGAGTTGTTAATGAAGCTGGTTTACTGCAGTGGACCTTATCTTCTAACTTCCCAGAGCATTTTAGTTTCAGGATTTGTTATAAACTGTACTGTTTGGCATTCTGATCTTGTCATGTCACTTGCTTCACTGCGTTCTTACCAAATTGCTACAAGAGATCGAAAGGATTAGCATCATTGGCCGAAGAAGGGCATAACTCTCCAAATCTCGAAGTTTGGTAACAGTACCAAATACAGTTTTGCAGGTATTGCTGGTAATGGATGAACGGTGGAAACTGTATCCTCACAAGACATCCTGGCACCCAGTTCAATGATTCAGGAATTCTACCCTGTGAGTTGTGACGACTGCGCTGTTCAGAAACTTGGCAACTGATGGCACGGTTGATCTCTGTTTCTTTGCTGTCTGAATGCAAGGTACAGAAGGCTGGAAGTGAACATAGAAAAAGAGCATAAGATATACTTTTACCTTCAAATATACCTTTCTTCCGTTTTTGATAGAGAGATTCTCCGAATTAGTTGAACATGCAGAATGTGTCCCATTGTTGCTAAACAGACAAGCATAATGTCTATCTATACAATACTGGGAGGACTGTGTATTGGGCTGTTTGAGGGAAATCGGTTTGTTGCAGAAGTTTTAATGTGTGTTTGTTTTAACGTGTTGGATAACTAAGTTATTGGCTTGAGTACTTAGAATTTTGTTTGATCTTCGCTATTTAGCTGAAATATTGCTGAAAAAAAACTTAATTTGAACTTTAATTTTCTCTCTCTCTCTCTCTGTTACAATATCATTTTAACTGTTGCGGTGGATACAGAATTCCCAAAATAAATCTTTGGGTTGCAATTCTGTGAGAGTGGTTTACATGTATACATATAATGATGGCCTGAATGTACCTCTTCAAATCATAATTTTTTTTACATTTGATCGCATTGATCAAGCTTGAATCCAGACTTCAAAAAGTTGTGGTTGCTGTTGTTAGGCATCCCTTCACTGCAGTATCCATAGAGAACAGTATCTGCAGGAGAAATCTGGCAGTCGGCTTGCCATCTTTAGCACACGGATGTACGGATTGTAGGTGAATATGAAGATGATTCGTTCTTTTTCCAGGAAGGGGCACAACACTTGTTGACAAAAATGCCAGTGCCTAGTGTGAGTTCAATCATCTGTAACAAATACTATGTTTAAAACATGATGGAAATATTGAGGCATTTCGAGGATTCTATATATTCACTACCCAAAAAATCCTTGGTGATTACAAGCGTCTAGTCCGTCATTCATAATCCAGCCGTCGTCCATTAGAGAATATCCGTGTCCATAATCCAAAGACCTATTCCATATTCCATTTAACAGTATTAGCACCAAATTCAAAAGGAAATCATAGTATACATAAACATAGGCTTGTTTCCTGCAAGAGAGACGCGGTCAACAGTTTTCAATGATGCCGGCAAGACATCATGATGTTCCAAAAATATCAAATCCGTATCGCTGATCAGTATTCTTAATCCATAATATTCGTTGTAAAGTCGTCATCTAAAGAATGATGTATCTCAGTCACGCTTTGATTGTGTCTGTTCATATGCGCACCATGAGGATCTTGAAGTACATGGGTCCATACGACCCCTAGCCCCGGGTTAAGCGGAATTAGACACAAGTTACGAAACATAGCGCCATAGATCTTGCACGCTACATTCGTATTTTGCTATCAGCATGCGATATGTATCGCCAAATTTGAGAAACTTTGAGTGGAGGGTTAGGGTTAGGCCCTAACCCTAACCCTAAATATGCATTTCCTCTTAAGTTGATATAGATAAATTAATTTGGGTCATAGAAATCATATGAAGTTCAGCAAAATCTTTTACTGTGAATGTTGTACAATAAATTTGAAACTTATAAAACAGGGCTATTCCACCAAGCGCCTCCACTCAAAGTTTCTCAAATGTGGCGATATATATCGCATGCTGATAGCAAAATACGAACGTAGCGTGCAAGATCTATGGCGCTACGTTTCGTAACTTGTGTCTAATTCCGCTTAACCCGGGGCTAGGGGCCGTATGAACCCATGTACTTGAAGATCATCATGGTACTCATATGAACAGGCACAATCAAAGCGTGACTGAGATACATCTTTTTTTTAGATGACGACTCTATAACGAATATTATGGATTAAGAATACTGATCAGCGATACGGATTTGATATTTTTGGAACATCATGATGTCTTGCCGGCATCATTGAAAACTGTTGACCGCTTCTCTCTTGCAGGAAACAAGCCTATGTTTATGTATACAATGATTGTCTTTTTGAATTTGGTGCTAATACTGTTATGTGGAAAATGGAATAGGTCTTTGGATTATGGACGCGGATATTCTCTAATGGACGACGGCTGGATTATGAATGACGGACTAGACGCTTGTAATTTGGTGCACTTTGAAGCAAAATTGGCTTCCCTAGTGCCAAATATAAAGCTCAAGTTGGGTCTTATACATGTATTTTGATTAGAAAAAAGGTACATAGATGAACAAAGATATTAAATAGAAATATTGCAAGAAGGTTTGCCATTTTTGCACACATGATTGTACCTTAACATAGTGATTATATCCTGAAATTTCAAAAGAATTAGTTGAATATTAACAACAGCAGAGCAAAAAAGGAAAGGCCAAATTGTGGGGTTGAAAATATGCATTTCCTCTTAAGTTGATATAGATAAATTAATTTGGGTGATGGAAATCATATGAAATTCAGCAATATCTTTTACTGTAAATGTTGTACAATAAATTAGGAACTAGGCTATAACATTTGGCGCAGTTTGAAGCAAAATTGGCTTCCCTAGAGCCAAATATAAAGCTCAATTTGGCTGTTTTACATGTATTTTGACTAGAAAAAAGGTATATAGATGAAGAAAGATATTAAATAGAAATATTGCAAGTAGGTTTGGCATTTTTGCACACATGATTGTACCTTAACATAGTGATTATATCCTGAAATTTCAAAAGAATTAGTTGAATATTAACAACAGCAGAGCAAAAAAGGAAAGGCCAAATTGTGGGGTTGAAAATATGCATTTCCTCTTAAGTTGATATAGATAAATTAATTTGGGTGATGGAAATCATATGAAATTCAGCAATATCTTTTACTGTAAATGTTGTACAATAAATTAGGAACTAGGCTATAACATTTGGCGCAGTTTGAAGCAAAATTGGCTTCCCTAGAGCCAAATATAAAGCTCAATTTGGCTGTTTTACATGTATTTTGACTAGAAAAAAGGTATATAGATGAAGAAAGATATTAAATAGAAATATTGCAAGTAGGTTTGCCATTTTTGCACACTTGATTGTACCTTAACATATTGATTATATCCTGCAATTTCAAAAGAATTGGTTGAATATTAACAACAGCAGAGCAAAAAAGGAAAGGCCAAATTGTAGGGTTGAAAATATGCATTTCCTCTTAAGTTGATATAGATAAATTAATTTGGGTGATAGAAATCATATGAAATTCAGCAAAATCTTTTACTGTGAATGTTGTACAATAAATTTGAAACTAGGCTGTAACATTTGGTGCAGTTTGAAGCAAAATTGGCTTCTGTAGAGCCAAATATAAAGCTCAATTTGGTTCTTATACATGTATTTTGACCGGAAAAAAGGTACATAGATGAACAAAGATATTAAATAGAAATATTGCAAGTAGGTTTGCCATTTTTACACACTTGATTGTACCTTAACATAGTGATTATATCCTGAAATTTCAAAAGAATTGGTTGGATATTAACACCAGCAGAGCAAAAAAGGAAGTGCCCAATTGTAGGGTTGAAAATATGCATTTCCTCTTCAGTTGATATAGATAAATTAATTTGGGTCATAGAAATCATATGAAATTCAGCAAAATCTTTTAATGTGAATGTTGTACAATAAGTTTGAAACTTGGCTGTAACATTTGGGGCAGTTTGAACCAAAATTGGCTTCTGTAGAGCCAAATATAAAGCTCAAATATGGCTCTTCCACATGTATTTTGATTAGAAAAAAGGTACATAGATGAACAAAGATATTAAATAGAAATATTGCAAGTAGGTTTGCCATTTTTGCACACTTGATTGTACCTTAACATAGTGATTAAATCCTGAAATTTGAAAAGAATTCGTTGAATATTAACAGCAGCAGAGCAAAAAAGGAAAGGCCAAGTTGTAAAGTTGAAAATATGCATTTCTTCTTAAGTTAATATAGATCAATTAAAGAATAATATAAAATTTGCGAATTGAGAGATCTTGACCTTTATATATGGTAAACACCTTGCGACCGTCTACGCAGTCACAGTGAGCGGCGAGGTCTAGCATCCTTTAATTTTTTGTAATTTTGTTTTCAATTTTTTTTCCAAAATTCGGATAAATTTTTCAGTGGGAAAATAGAGATCTATGACCTTGATCTTGACATCTGTAGTATAGCTTTACATGATCTTTTGAATGCACTTTTCAATTTCCAGCTATCTTTTCAGGAAGTCGAGATACACGAAAAAGACATATTTGACCTCCAAGGTCAAACTAATAGGTCACTACGGAAAACAAAGTCATAGAACGCTAGCCAGTCGTGGGGCATTTAACATAGTTGGAGAGTGATCATTTTTGTCGAAACGCAAGCGAGAAAGCGGCAGATTTCCAGATAGTCGAAACAAGTTTACGACAACAGCCTAATTTGAAGGTCAAGGTCTAGGAATTTTCGAATTTTGACATCGGATTTGGAATCGGCGACCTCGATTACCCTATAGGACGTAATCTTGGAGTTATAATCCAAGTTTTAGTTTTTGACCTCATATATGCCCGAAAAAACGGGTTAGAATTTCACCTAACCTAAAAGCAATGTACCGAAGTTTTTCGTGTATAAGTTCTATTCAATCTTTTTTCTTCCGGTTTTTTGCATGTAATTCGTTAGCCTGGTGTCCTGGGAGAAGATTAATGTGCAGTAATCGAGGCTGGACCCACTTACACGAAATTTTGGGTCGAACGCACTTTTCAAGTGGCCAAAGACCCCCAAGGTCAAAGTCGGCGACTTTGACCTTTATATATGGTAAACATCTTGTGACCCTCTACGCAGCCACGGTGAAGGGCGAGGTCTAGCACCCTTTATTATTTTTTTTTTAATTTCAGGGTTTTTTCAAAATTCGGGTAAATTTTTCAGAGGGAAAATAGAGACCTGTGACCTTGATCTTGACAGTAATACTTTACCTTTACATGATCTTTCGAATGCACTTTTCAGTTTTCAACTATCTTTTCAGGAAATCAAGATACACGAAAAAGATATTTTTGACCTCCAAGGTCAAACTAATCGGTCACTATTGCAAAAAAAGACATAGAACGCTAGCTTGTCGTGGGGCATTTAACATAGTTGGAGAGTGATTATTTTCGTCGAAACCCAAGCGAGAAAGAGGCAGATTTCCAAATAGTTGAAATAAGTTTACGAAAACAGCCTAATTTGAAGGTCAAGGTTTTGGATTTTGACCAACGTAAAAGCAATGTACATAAGTTTATCGTGTATAAGTTCTAATTAATCTTTTTTCTTCGTTTTTTTTGCATGTAATTCGTTAGAACAGTGATCCGAGAGGTCTACAATAGCCTTTAGATGTCGAGTTCATGTCAAATGTCGGAAATACAATCGTTTTCCCGAGACCGAAATTTCGCGTTGTTTCTGGCAGGTAAGTAATCGTGTTTCTTTCCACATTTCAGGGTTCCGCCATCCGCACCTGCAGACTTATCCTAAGAAAGAAGGGTGTCAACTTATAGCCCATCGTGTCCCCTCCCCAAGTACAAAGTCCCTCTGACCTTTCCTGGTAAAGGTCAAGGTCAAAGGTCAAGGTAAAGACAACGTCCTTTTATGATAAAACTGTTAACTGGCATGTTTTTGAGGTCGGTGATCTTTGCGCAATATCTCAAAAAGTTTCAGAGGGTTATCTTTGAAAATTACGCAGTAGATACCTGCCATGCGTCAGTTATTTTTGCCACAGAGAGAACATTAACCATTCGTATTGAAACGATTAATAGCCCAAAAACATATGACGTCCAACCGTCCATTTACAACAAAACCGTTATCTGGCATATTTTGGACGTCGCTCATCTTTGCGTAATATCTCCAAACATTTCAGAGGGTTATCTTCGAAATTTACGCGGTAGATACGTCTCATCTGTCTATCCTTTTTGCCAGCGAGACAACACTAGCCCTTCGTATTGAAATGAATAATAGCCCAAAAACATATGACGTCCAACCGTCCATATAAGACAAAACCTTTATCTGACATATTTTGGACGTCGCTGATCTTTGCGCAATATCTCCAAAAGTTTCAGATGGTTATCTTTGAAATTTAAGCGGTAGATACGTCTCATTGGGTTAGGTATATTCTTGAAAATTAGCAGAATCTGTATTGAAATGATTACAACCTCAGTTTTGCCCAATTACTTCTTAAATATAATTCATTCAAAAAATTTGCTACATGTCAATAGCATGTGTCGTATCTTCAATAGCGTGGTGTTACCCGTAACTAGGAGATTAATTTTTCTCATATTTTATTTCAGTTGCACATCTGGCTTGGTACGACAGATATTTAGAAAGCTTATATCGTCTTATGCTTACACGGCTTATTGGGCATTTTATTCAGAGGATTTCTCCAAATATACAGCGAACACTGTCAAGTCGATATACATTCCAGTGGAAACCATTGTGAACAAGTTTTTCTCCGTGAGCGGGCTAATCATTAACCCCAATCAGTACTACACAGTATTGGTATTAGAGGCCATCTTGAAATATTTGATTTCAGGTTCCATCCACTGGTGCCCATACAAAACTTTAGCTGCTGCAGGGATAGGTCCGAATGTGAACCAAAGCGCAAGGCAATTCAATCGCGCTGTTGTCACAGCATCTTTTCAGATAGACACTGATTTCACGTACATTTTCGACATCGTTACATCTTGCTCATTTGACTGGGAAACATGTTCTGCTGACTGGCGTAGTTCCAAGATAATTCGACACTTTATGGTAGATTTGGATAGCCTAGAAAAAAAAGAAATTTGCTCTCCATTAACAGTCTCCCTTTTGTTAGTTTTTGTCTTGCGATGCGACGTCAAAAGATGGCTAATCGACCATGAAATTGTCATCGTGACTGAGCGTGTACTTCAAAAAGAACACTGTCCCTCTGAAGTTACGTTTGGCAGAGTCACCGAAAACACTCGCGATTATGTGGATTCACTTGTAAAGTGCATACGCCCTATGTGGTCGGCTTTTCCGTGAGTTGCATTAAGACTGTTTGGATTCGAAGTTTTAGAAAACAGCCTAACGAGAATTTTGGATCTATGCGTGTGCGGACATATCTCTCGTCTTAATATAGATGTGGTGCCGCTAGCTTCAGTGACTGACGGAACTCTATTCAAGCGCTGGGCAAGTTTCATTCATCTGGCTCCATCAGATATCAGACTGCACAATGCCTTTTCAACAGCTGTAATAAATCAGCTCAAGATGTGAGGCTTACGCGCTGAACAGTTAGAGAACATTCGTGGCCGAATAAACGGATTAAGGCAAAAGTGTGTATCAAACTTGGAAAATGTCCATCTAACGAAAGCCTCAAAAGCAATATTTGCTAGCGTGGCCATCGGCCTCTGTCGCTTTCTTCAGCTTCCCGTGAAAGCAACTTGCTTTCATCAGTTGTTAAAAGCAGCTTCAATAAACACATCTGTTGTCCATCAACTCGGTGCACTCGGACCTCTAACTGGACGATTATATCTTCCACTAAAGACAATACCTATAATGCATACAGGCCAATCCGTGCTATCATCTGAAGAAGCGCTAATGGATGAGCAGACAAGTGTCTGGAGCCACTACTTCTGATCAATTTGAACATGTAGCTATGTAATCTTTCTTTAGAAATTGAACTGTACGAACTTGAGCTTTACTCATTCATATATAACAAGCATTAGCAGTTTACAATTAGTATATAATCAAAGTGAAACGTTCCCTTACCCAAGGTATTGTTAAATGATCCAACAAATGTAGCACGTGTTTATGCATGCATTAGTCTGTTCAGTGCATCGACTCATCCCATATGCCATCTCGTATACCCTTCTTCTTCAGAGTGGTTACTATCCCCTCGTTGCGGGAGAATTTGTCATTCTCCCGACTGCACCAATCTAAAATGTAGTCTCTTTGACTTTACTCATTCATATTTAACAAGTGCGAATTTCATCCGACGTAAACTGTCGCACAAATAGAATAGTCATGGCGTTCATCTGTACAATCATTTCTATTTAGCATAGAGGAAAGAAACCGCGAAAAGAAGATAAGGGTATACAAAGACCAATTCAAAAAAACAAAACAAAACATGGAGTATGTGAAAATAACGCAATAGAATTTAATTTTGATATACCATCCTGAATATGTCAACTCTATGACACAAAATACTCGAAACTACGGGTGTAAATAGCTCAAATAGCAAGTTAACGACAGAAAATGTTTCTAGTCCTGCAAATTGACATAGCAGTTTACAATTAGTATATAATCAAAGTGAAACGTTTCCTTATCCAAGGTATTGTTAAGTGATCCAACAAATGTAGCACGTGTTTATGCATGCATTAATCTGTTCAGTGCCATCGACGCATTAGTCTGTTCAGTGCCATCGACTCGACTCAAACTGTCGCACAAATAGAATAGTCATGGCGTTCATGTGTACAATCATTTCTATTTAGCATAGAGGAAAGAAACCGCGAAAAGAAGATAAGGGTATACAAAGACCAATTCAAAAAAACAAAACAAAACATGGAGTATGTGAAAATAACGCAATAGAATTTAATTTTGATATACCATCCTGAATATGTCAACTCTATGACACAAAATACTCGAAACTACGAGTGTAAATAGCTCAAATAGCAAGTTAACGACAGAAAATGTTTCTAGTCCTGCAAATTGACAGTTTACAATTAGTATATAATCAAAGTGAAACGTTTCCTTATCCAAGGTATTGTTAAGTGATCCAACAAATGTAGCACGTGTTTATGCATGCATTAGTCTGTTCAGTGCCAAGTCTGTTCAGTGCAATCGACTCGACTCAAACTGTCGCACAAATAGAATAGTCATGGCGTTCATGTGTACAATCATTTCTATTTAGCGTAGAGGAAAGAAACCGCGAAAAGAAGATAAGGGTATACAAAGACCAATTCAAAAAAACAAAACAAAACCTGGAGTATGTGAAAATAACGCAATAGAATTTAATTTTGATATACCATCCTGAATATGTCAACTCTATGACACAAAATACTCGAAACTACGAGTGTAAATAGCTCAAATAGCAAGTTAACGACAGAAAATGTTTCTAGTCCTGCAAATTGACAGTTTACAATTAGTATATAATCAAAGTGAAATGTTTCCTTATCCAAGGTATTGTTAAGTGATCCAACAAATGTAGCACGTGTTTATGCATGCATTAGTCTGTTCAGTGTCATCGACTCGACTCAAACTGTCGCACAAATAGAATAGTCATGGCGTTCATGTGTACAATCATTTCTATTTAGCGTAGAGGAAAGAAACCGCGAAAAGAAGATAAGGGTATACAAAGACCAATTCAAAAAAACAAAACAAAACCTGGAGTATGTGAAAATAACGCAATAGAATTTAATTTTGATATACCATCCTGAATATGTCAACTCTATGACACAAAATACTCGAAACTACGAGTGTAAATAGCTCAAATAGCAAGTTAACGACAGAAAATGTTTCTAGTCCTGCAAATTGACATAGCAGTTTACAATTAGTATATAATCAAAGTGAAACGTTTCCTTATCCAAGGTATTGTTAAGTGATCCAACAAATGTAGCACGTGTTTATGCATGCATTAAACTGTAAATTAACCAGGGGCAAAGACGTCAAACGACTGTAATATGTCAAACAAGGCTATCCACTTTCAGTTTTTGCAATGCTTCTCTAAATTGTGTATTTTTTCTTTTAGCCTGTTGACTCCCATGGACTCATCCCACACGCCATCTCTTATGCCTTTTCTCTTGAGAGTGGCTACTATGCTCTCGTTTCGGGAGAATGTTTTATTCTCCAGACTGCACCATTATTCTCCAGACTGCACCATTATTCTGCACCATTATTCTCCAGACTGCACCATTATTCTCCAGACTGCACCATTCTACTATATAGTCTCTCCAGACTGCACCATTCTACTATATAGTCTCTTTGAGACACGGAGAAAGATTGTCGACATCTCTCTACAAATATACGAAACAGTTAATTACAAGACGTATGTGCGCTGAATATTCGCTATCGCTTTTAAATTCAGTTTATATAGTTGACCATTTTGCATAAACGACTATTATCTCTCTCTTTAGTAGGGAGGGAGTTTTGATTAATGTCACACTTAAGTTTGTTTCACTCATATGATGTCAGTCAGTTTGGTTGGTGGAGGAAGCCGGAGAACCCGGAGAGAACTGCCGCCCTTCGGCAAGTAACTGACAAACTTTCACACATGGACCAGCTGGGCTCGAACCCATGCCGGTTCAGCGGTGTGAGGCTAACGGTCACCAGCGAGCGCCTTAGACCACTCGGCCACCGAGGGCCTGCTCTGTTTAGCAGAATATTATGGAAAGGTGTTATTTAAATTTGTACCATATTTTTTTTGTAAATCCCTCGCAAGGTTTAAAACTGATATCTGCGTGGAATGCCGCTTGACCCTTATTGCCTAACACATAATGTGTTGAAATAATGTGTTGAAATAACGTGACATTTGGATTATAATTTGTATCCCGTTAGGTAAAATGGTCTAATTCCACTTTACCCTGTTCTAGCGCTCGTGTGAACATCAGGTGCTAGATCCGTATGTTCGTAAAACAATAGCAATGAGAACTAATAAGATGAAATGTATGCCTACTACAACGCATGAAAATATAACACATCTGCTCAAATATTATGGTAGTTGTTTTCAAAACGAAGAATAATTAGAAAACGTTAAAGTAGAAGTGCCTTGGTGTAGTGGAACAGAATAATCCACGTTGTAAGCCGTGTAGATATGCAAATGAAGCAGATGAGACCCATACTATATTTGTTTGATCGAATCAGCATATGTTAGCTTTTCATGCCATAAAGTAGTTTAACAATAGTTTTGCTTCGTAATACTGCACATAGCTACAAATTTTCTAGAAACATTCCATGCGTTTAATTTTTATTGTCATTCTCATGTGTACTCTATGAGGACTGAACTATGCAAGCATTATATTGTCAAATGAGCAATATACTAATTTAGTAGTGTCGTTCAATATGACCCATTTTCTATATTAGGCAGTTTTTCACAACTCCAATTGTGAAATTTATACTGGTGTTTTTAGGATATACTTATTCAATACTTTTACTGTGCTTTTAATATTATCTTGCCAGTGTTACTCGTCCCACCATTGTTTAAGCCCTCCACCCACATAAATTGACTTGCTTCTATGGAGCTATCCATTTTAAATAAAGAATAGAATTATTAATATTGCTATAAACGTGACTGATATACAGCACGCAAGAAAATCTCTGAATGGTAAGTACGAAACTTATAAAAGTGATGAAAATAATAGCATTTCTGTGTTTGATAAAAGCAAATTTCCTTACTTTTCTTCCCAAGTATGGGGGAAGCCCATTGCAGTGGTGATGCTGACTGACTTCCAGAGGCTGTCAATAGTAAAACAATGCGGTCAGGGCATATCCTGGCACCCGTACGAAAAGATATTATGGTCTTAATATTTTCGGTCTGATACCCGAACTCATTCTGTCATTTAGCACTATTTGCAAAATAATAAGGGAAAGTTGTCATGGTAAAATTGAATAATTCTTTCTTCTGTCTTTCTGAAGAGAATTGCCAAAATTGGACCAAATGAGGTCTAAAATGCATTTATCGAAGAGGGTGTAGCTGTTATGTCATGATGGTGACCATATGGGTATTTTCTGGTAGAACTTGTTTTAAGAATATATGCACTAAAAGCCTGGACAGACTAAAATAAAAAATTTCTCAGTCATATCTGGGAGAAAGCATGCAATGGTTGATTGCAAATCTACTTACGAATTGAGCCCTCCTCTTGATAGGATTGACTTTCAAAGGCTGTATAGAATGTAAAACAACATTATGCAATACGAAATGGCGACCATTTGGGGTGTCAGAAATTACAATTTGATCATTTTTTCTGCCTTTGTCTGAAGTTAATTGGCTCAAACCATTTTTAGTCCATATCGGTCAAATATTTTCTAATTTATCATGCAATTTTGGAGAAAAAAAGGCATAAATACAAAATTCAGCTACAGTGTAACCCAATACTTGAGAACAATTTTACGCTTGACCTACTTAATGACCTAGCACAGATAACGCGTAACTCATTGCATGCAAGACAACTTACAGTGTTCTTTGTCCTCTTCAACTTTAATCTTTTTTGAAGGCGGGCTTTCCACAGAGGGAGCTGTAATAACAATATATCAGCCATTTTTTCATAACGATTGTTCAGAAGAAATTATATCATTTGCATATACTCTTTCATCGTTGCAATCAAAGGCGTTAGCATCGGCCAAATAAATCTGTTCAACTTGTCAAAACAGGCTAGAAACCTACTTATGTCACAGATACAGCGTCTTTCAGATAGTGTATGCAATACAACTTACAGCGTTCTCTGTCTTTAATTCTTTCGTCTTCTTCTAACCCTTCAACACCTTCGCCAGGTTTAGCTATAATAATAATATATTGGTAATTGTTTTGCATGACAATTGTTCACAACAAATTATAACATGGGCATATCTCTTTCTCTTTCACTCTTTCGTAATGCAGTTGGTATCGGCCAAATAAATCTGTTCAACTTATCAATGCAGGCTAGAGACGTAGTCGTTTTTAAAATTGTTTGGAGAGTGCACGAGATATAATACCTCGCCATAAAGTTACCTATTAATTGCCTTACCGAAGATTGTTAATATCTCATAAACAGAGGCATTTGAATAAACGTATACTACTAACCTGCGCACTTGCTCTCCAATAATTTCAAACGTGTTTCGTGCTCTGTGAACAGAAGACATTGCCTATATGCTTTAGAAAATAACTCAAAATTTCATACGTGCCCAGAAAACATTAAAGTATCGACAGTTATTGTACCAATAACATATGAAATGATTTTTGAGGGAGAAAGAATAAATTGGTCGTTAGCGGAATTCGAACCCATGACCCCGGCTTATCGCGCCGATGCTCTCTGCCTACTGAGCTATAGTAGATAGGGAATCGGCGCTATAAGCCGGGGTCGTGGGTTCGAATCCCGCTGACGACCATTTTATTCTTCCTCTCTCAAAAATCATTTCATATTTATATATGCTCAGTGGCGGGCTTTATTCCATACCAAATATCATTTCTTCATTGTACCAATAACGAAACTCGTTCTCTAACGCCATAATGGTCAAAATATATTTTCAAGTGAGCAATACAAGCATAGGGTCTTTACAAAATATTATGTGAATAGAGCACGCAGCATTCTATTTAGGCAGAAATTCGTAACTTGTGTCTAATTCCGCTTAACCCGGGGCTAGGGGCCGTATGAACCCATGTACTTCAGGATCCTCATGGTACTCATATGAACAGTCACAATCAAAGCGTGACTGAGATACATCTTTTTTTTTCTTTAGATGACGACTCTATAACGAATATTATGGATTAAGAATACTGATCAGCGATACGGATTTGATATTTTTGGAACATCATGATGTCTTGCCGGCATCATTGAAAACTGTTGACCGCTTCTCTCTTGCAGGGAACAAGCCTATGTTTATGTATACTATGATTGTCTTTTTGAATTTGGTGCTAATACTGTTATGTGGAAAATGGAATAGGTCTTTGGATTATGGACGCGGATATTCTCTAATGGACGACGGCTGGATTATGAATGACGGACTAGACGCTTGTAATGGAAGTGTTTATATTGCATGAACATAGGCAAGGGAATTATTATAGACTACTAACCTTCACACTGATTCTGAAGGGTCTGAAACCGGGCTTCCAATTCTGCGGACAGAATGAATTTGTTAGATATTTAAAATTCAATACGGGCCAATAAAAATGTTTGATTAATAAACGAAGAATAAGACTCTAAGTATACTGAAATTCAGTCTCAGCCTTACAGAAGTGTTTATATCGTAGGAACAAGGGTTAGGGTTAGGGTTATGGCTAACCCTAACCCCCTAACCCTAAACATAGGTTAGTTTCCTGCAAGAGAGAAGCGGTCAACAGTTTTCAATGATGCCGACAAGAGATCATGATGTTCCAAAAATATCAAATCCGGATCGCTGATCAGTTTTACAACAAGGACATGGAAACTGTAAATACCTGCTTTTAAGAGACATTAAAGGAAAGATAAAGTGCTCGTATTGATATTAAAACTTTCAAGACTTGCTTCTAAATACAAGTCTCTTTATACATCGATACTGAAAGGTGCCTTATGTTTTAAATGTCCCCATAAAATGTTAAGTAATCGAAATGGCCCGTTGAATTACCGATATTCTTTTTATAGAACCGTTTTATAAGTCCCCTCCAAGACAATTCTTTGTCACTCTTTGTAGTAAATTCTCCAGTTGCGCCGGTTTGATGGTGGTCTCGAGCTTGTTGTGGCCTCTTCGGTGCATCCCTGAAATATTGACTGAAGTTCAGAGGCGTCATTTCCTCTTTGCAGCTGTTTCTTGTGCCGCTACTCTGTTGTGGTAAGCAAAAGCAACGCCACAGGCCTTCAGAAGGCACATAGAAAAATGTCACAGTTCGAAGCATAAGGGCAAAACAAGTTTTGAACAAATAGACAAAATCTGTATTATAGAAACTTCACAATGATTTTTTATGTTGAAAAATGACTTATGGGATGGTCATTCAGTATGGGATGGTCATTCAGCCAGTCCGTCCATCAGTCAGTAATTGAGTAAGCCAATGGTGATTCTTTCTTCATTTCATTTTTGCTTTTTGTGCAAAAGTGGTACGGCCATGCCGTATCGTTTCCGATAATATTCGTTGTAAAGTCGTCGTCGAGAGAATGATCTATCCGTCACGCTTTGATTGTAAATGTTCATATGAGCACCATGAGGATCTTGAAGTACATGGGTTCTCACGGCCTCTAGCCCCGGGTTAAGCGGAATTAGACAGAAGTTACGAAACGTAACGCTCGTATTTTGTTATCAGCATGCGATATGTATCGCCGATATTAAAACCTTCGTATCTAATCACTTTTACCCGAGTAAATAATCATATGATGCAAACTAATTGGCTTGTATAACAAAAGTGTAATAAATTGATCAATTTGGAATAGTACAGCATATGACAATGGTTAGAAAAGGTCAGCGAGCTCTTCCCGTCTACGTACGACGAATAGCACCGGGTTACTGGTGTTATTTAAAGATAACATTGAATTCAGCATACATAAAACAAAGGCAAATAGGAGGTACATTATCTTGGACATTAAGATCGAAGACACAAGATTACGGTCCTAATTCATGCGGGTGATATGTCCTTTTATGCAAATTTATTCCAAGAAATAAGCCTTCTTGAAAATCAAAGCATAATAATAGTTTCACCAAGATGCAGATAATTATATTCATTCAAATAACAAGAAAGCCAGGCTGACAGTTTTGGAGGAAAAAAATATTCTAAATCTGTCCGATATTTGGAGGGAGTTCAACCAGGCTTTCGACGGTTCACTTGGCGTCGGCGGTCTGCAACTGGTATAAAATAGAGTAGATTAGATTATTTCTTGGTGACGGAAGATGTCAGCTCTGAAGGCAAATCCAGAGATTGAAATTGGCTAGAGGTCGGATCACACTTGTACCACATTAAAGTGCGACTTTAAAACTCAAAAAGAGGGAAAGGATACTGGAAATTCAATACTCAATTTCTAAATGAGTTAGTATATATTTATACAATAACACTCGCCATCAAAGAAGTATTGGGAGTGTGCTATTCCTCTGGGTTTATTGATGTTTTTTTCCTTGGCTCTAACATTGGATGATCAGAATTTGTTTTTTGAATATTTGAAAGAACATTAGAAGTGCGAGTATTAGCTATTCAATAAAGAAAAATAAGAATGAGGCCTTAGCCGAAAAGAAACTAGAAAAAGAACTAGGCGGCGATAAATTAGAACAAAACAAGGAAAGTTCATTAAAAACTTCACTAGATGCAGCTACGCTCCTATGCTCGAACTTGAAGCAACAAGATACAAACGTATTTAGGGAATTAATATCAGGTCCAAAGCAAACTGGTATAAAAATGGAGAAAAAAGTTCATCATATTCTTGTCAACTGGAAAAAAATGAGATCCCCAAAACACTATTGGAAGTTGAAAGGAATGATGGATCCTACACTTTTGACACGGATGATATTCTGGCCGAAATGAAGTCCTTTTACGCAAAATTATATTCCAAGAATACAGATTAAAAAGAAGGGGCAGACTTCACTAGCCACAATGTATAGCTATCAGAAGAGAAAAAGTGCCATGTGAGAGTGCAATCTCGTATTCAGCATTAGACCATATGAAGATGGAGAAATCTCCAGGTTCCGATGGCCTCCCAGATAAATTTTATGCCAAATTTTGGGATGAAATTGGACCTTTTATCTTCAGATCGCGAAGCTATGCTTTTCAGCACGAATCCGTCTCTTTATTTCAACAACAAGTTATAATTAGATGTATACCAAAAGAAGGCAAAGATAGATAATTTGTAAGTAACTGTAGATCGATAACGCGCAAATGTTGACTTCAATATATGCTCTTTATCTATAGCAAACCGAATTACTTCGGTTGGAAAGTACTTCCATCTGTTATTAGTGAAATGCAAAAAAGTTTTATGAAGGGGAGATTCATAGGAGAAATTACTAGGCTAATATACGACATATTGTCTTTCACAGAGGAGAATAATATACCAGGGTGAATTTTTCAGTTAGATTTTGAGAAAGCCTTTGACATTGTTGACTGAACTTTATCGAACAGCCACTTGAGTCGTTCAACGTTGGTCCAGTAATCGTTAAATTGGTCAAAAATTTTCAACAAAGTCCCAAGAGCTGAATCACGAATAATGATTACATGTCAGAGTATTTTAGCGTAGAAAGTGGCTGCAGGCTTGGTGACCTTTTATCGCCTTATATTTTCATTTTGGTCGCAGAACTTTTGGCCATTAAAAACTCGGAAATAGAACTTCTCCAATATGTAGATGACACAACATTGATACAGGATGATTCGGAACAATCTTTGGCAAGAGCCATGGGCATTCTAACCGCATTTTCAGTGTTCAGGGTTACGGCTTAACACGGCAAATCCCAGATTATGTGGATAGGAAGCAAAACGGAAAACAAGATTAAACTCTGCCCTCACTGCCGAATTAACTGGGATCCCGGGGATGTGAAAATACTTGGAATATGGTTCAGTACAAAATAAAATAACGAAAATACTGTTATACGATCACTTCCTAATGATAAAAAATATATCTATTCAGCTGTGGGAGCGGTGTCATTACGATCAACAGAGGGGTACTGTATGATTGCTTTCGAGACTACCGGTCTGCTACCTCCAATTTTGTGGGAGGCCCGTTGGCCGAGTGGTTGTGCTGGCGATTAGGTGCCTGACTCTGGGGTCGCTGGTTCGAATCCCGCATGGGACTCGACCAGTTTTTCAGTCCTAGAATTTGTGCTATTCTAAGGTAGTGTTATCCCAAAGTAACGGAGCTACTGTTATACGATCACTTTCTAAATGATAAAAAAAATATAACTATTCAGCTGTGGGAGCTGTTTCATTACGATCATCGGACGGGTACTGTATGTTCTCTTTCAAGACTACCGGTCTGCTACCTTCTATTTTTGGCACTAGAATTTGTGCTATTCTAAGATGTTATGCTATTGAAGATGTGTTATCCCAAAATCAGGTCAAGAAAAAAAAGTTTTAGTCCAAACTCCTCAGAAATGCGTCTCACACTTTCGTTTTCTAAATTTGACAGTTCCATTTGTTCACCATCAAAAACTCGCGCTCCTTGGATCAGTACTTCCAACTTTATACAGTGGCCGTTACAGCCTTGTATTTGACAACGATGGAATAAGTTCACAAACGACTCGTCGCCAATAACGGACAATAATTTCTTTGTCCGTATTCCTCGGTGGGATAGATAGATACCAACAACGGAGCTGTTCAGGTGGGCGGCCATGCTGCTTGGCGACAGTGCGCAGGGCGCATGTGCAACGGTAAGGGAGATAACTATTCTCGAATTTCCGGTCAAGGGGAATAACTCTTTCCGCGAATTTATCCAAAAAAAAGATTGCCATTTCAGCATTCCTAAGGTCAGTCGGGTTCCCGGAAACCGACAATTTTTCACGGGGCGATGTAGTCCCGTAGGGACTAATGGTCCTGTCTTATAGTCAGAAAAAAATGAGCACCGGCTCTGTGTCCTGCTAACACAGCAAAAGATAGAGTTCTTACACGAGAAGAAAGAGGTCTGAAACTTCCTTCTTTAGAGTCTCCAGGTTTCTGTGTTTTTAATGTTCGCGTATAGTTGCAGGTCTGATATGTTTAAGTTACATTTCCATTTATCTAATTTTATGCGTGTTTTCGTTCATTTTCCAGTGGCACTACTTTCGTGCTCAAAATATGTCGTCTGCTAAACCACAGATTTTGAGAGGCGCATGTTGAGTGATTTTGTGGGACTAACTCATTCTCATTAGAAAGCGTGTTTGGGCAGTAATTTAGTATTAAATAATACCAGTATAAGTGTTATTCATTGTAGAAAACAATGGGATATTTCACTTTGCCTGTATTCATTTACATTTTCATGAAATATGTGTGTTGAGTTACAGTTTGGAATTTTCACCATTTAAGGTTACCACTCAAAACCCTCTGCATTATCTTTTTATGGTAAGTTTCTAAAATCCAGTGGTGGTCAAATCATTTACGTAATAATTTCCCAGTATTCAGAAATGTTTTCTTTCCATTCTGCTTCTGAAATATTCATGGAATGTTGCAAGCATCTACAGAAAGAGCTCTGCATATGACAGACACGCTTTGTTTGAAAATGTAAGGTGACAGGGGAGATAACCAGATAGAACTGTAATATACTAGGGGTGTACTGACAGTAGGAGGTACATGTATATAATATGATGCCATGAGAGGATGCATCCCAGCATAGCTCCAGTCCATCTAACCATGAGGATTTTACATCGTATCTCAATACTCATTTTTACCCCTCGGCCAGTTTTGGTCATGGGGTATTATACGTCTGTCTGTTCGTACGTCAGTACGTGAGCGAGATAACCGGAAAACGGTTCCACTGAAGAATTCCAAATTTGGTTGCTGTTCAATACGAAAGTTGGTATACATCATCGATACATCAAGCAACTTTCAATGAAGTACAAAACCGGCTTTTCTGATTAGCTGGAAATCCTGGAGGCCATCTTTAATTTATGCAAAATCGATAATGATACATATCTCTGTTACCATTCAATTGTTTTATATGAAAGTTGGTATACATTCTCGATGCATACAGATACTTTAAATCGGGACCTGATTGACCGAAAACCTTGGCGGCCATCTTTAACTTATGCAAAAACTTTAATGATATATATCTCTGATATCATTTAAGTGTTCTATACCAAACTTGGTATACAGCATCGATGTATCAAGAGACTTGCAATGAATAACCACATCAGTTCCTCTGAGTGGGGAGAAGGATGGGCGGCCATCTTAAATTTATGCAAAGTCATTAATGATCTCGTTCTCTGATACCGTTCAAGTGCTCGAGGAAAAAATTGGTATACATCATCGATGCATCAAGAGACTTACGACAAATGACAGTTCTGGTTTCTCTGATTGGACGGAAACCTTGGTGGCCATCTTTAATTTATGTAAAATCTTTAGTGATGTATATCTCTGATACCATGTCAGTGTTCTATACGAAACTTGGTATACAGCATCAATGTATCAAGAGACTTTCAATTAATAACCACATCAGTTCCTCTGAGTGGCGGGAAGGATGAGCGGCCATCTTTACTTTATGCGAAATCATTAATGATCTCTATCTCTGATACCGTTCAAAAATGCTCGATGTAAAATTTGGTATGCATCATTGATGCATCAAGAAACTTATGTAATGAATACCGGTTTCTCTGATTGGACGCAAACCTTGGGTGTCATTCCTAATTGCAAAATTTTTGATAATCTGTATATTTCTGACTTGACTGCTTTGTGTTCCTGACATGTTGGTTCAAATTGAATACATCATGAATGTACCCAGAGCCGAGGGGTTCTCAGATGCGCAGCTTCGTATTGTTATTTACTGCTGAAGGATATGCTTTCTATTATCTGAAAAAGTGATTTTTTTAACAAATATTGGTAACATGCAGTGGAGACATTATTTTATCATTTCATCAGGTTCGTTTCATAATAAATGTCTGTCCCAGCGGTCACAAGTTATTATTTTTATAAATATATATATATGTGTGCAATTACACTAATGCGCTAGCGATCCTTGTTGAGAGGAATGTGTGAGACTACAAGTATGGCTCTTCGACAAGGGATGCAACATCAAAGAGTTAATGGAATTATTCCAACAGCCTATTTTACATTTAAATAGCTCCGTTTCAGTGCCTAAGGCTCTAGTTTTGTTACGTCTTATCGGTTTGTTGTTCAAATTTTAATATATGTTTTAATGCATTAGTTTGCTGAGTTGTTGACTTGAATACTTAGGGTTTTGTTCGATCGTCGCTATATAGCTAAAATATTGCTGAGCGCGACGTTAATCCTTAATTCTCTCTCTCTCTCTCTCTCTCTCTCTTTCTCCCTCTCCCCCCCCCCCTCCCAGCAATAATATATGAACTGTTATGTAGACTCTATCCAAGAATCATCAAGTCACGACGGATTTCTCTTCAGTTGCATAATCAAACATCTGAAATTATATTGTGAAGAACTTCCATAAAGGTGAAATATCTGTTCTTATCCAACTTAATATGGTACTACATGTGTGTAATCAGTATATCAATGTAGGAGCCCGGATGTAGAGAGATTGGGAGTCGGACGTGTTTTCACTTCGCTCCGAGAAATTTGTCTAATTCTGCGGATTTCAGCTGATCTTAGCTCTGATTTTTGTGTAATATATTTTGTGAATACTTTTGGTAAATACCTGTGGTGAAAGTTTAGAATTATTTCTCAGTTTTTTGCTGTTCAGGGCGTTTTTCTGACTTAGTCAGTTTGGCCTGGTTTGGGAAGGCGGAGAGCCTCCATTACTGCCGTGTTGGTGTGTTTTTTGTTCTCTGTCTCTCTCTTCTCTGTTTGTTCGCTGTCGGTAAATATTTCGTATTTTGCTGTTGTATATATATATCCTTGTTGACTTGATCTAGTTTGAAGTTGGTTCGTTTTTCGTTCGGTTTGACGTAGGTCGAGTTGCACATAAGTTTTGTGTAAATCGAGGTAGGTTGGATACATGTAACATACCGAAGTTATATTGCTGTGCATTGTAGGCTTAGCCCTGAGTGTACAGCTGTGCGCTAGCCTTTGTTCTCTGTTCTTTTGTTCCTCATTGTCGCCAGGCAACTCGCTGGGTTTAGGACTAGGCTTTTGTTCTGCCTGGCCCTGAAGTCTCAGTGTATTGTTGTAAAGGTTACAGTGTACGTCTTTGGAGTGAGGCTCCATCGTGGAGTATTCAATGTTTACTCTGTGGGGAGGCTCACTATTGAGGTTTGTGCGTGTCACTATTTGTAGTTTGTAGTTGTATTGATAGTCCCTAGTGGGACTTAATTTTTTTTTTTTTTCACTATGGCCTTTAGAAAGTATGATAGGTCACTGAGCCTACAACTTAAAGGTCTAGACAAAGCTAATGCGGAAGATATATATCACGCATTGAAAGACACTGTTGGATCAGGACCGAAAATCCTTAACGGTCTAGTACAGGTATCAAATACCTTGTGGAACGTCACACTGGCAAATGAAAATACCAAAACTCGCCTAGTGCTGGAAGGTATTCGCGTTAGAGATCAACGTGACCATTTTGAGGAAATAGACTCAGGAAAATTGTTAGTAAAGATGAAAGGACCATGCGATTTCCCAGATTCTGCGATCAGAAGTGCTTTTGAGGTTTATGGTGATGTTCTCTCTGTACAAAAAGAGTTCTACTCTTTCGATAGAGAGTTTGAGACAGGGGTTCGAAGAATTTGGATGACGAAATTCAAACGACCTCTTCCTTCTATTTTTGTTGGAGGTATGAGACTTCCTGTATGGTATACCGGTCAAGTAAAAACATGTTATACTTGTGGTTCAGAAGATCACATGAACTGGAGGTGCCCTTTGAAAAAGAAATGCCTGATCTGTCATCAGGAAGGACACTTTGAAAAAACCTGTCCAAAAACCAAACAGTTTTCTGGAGATACCGTAACTAACGGCGGAAAGGGTGGTTCCTCTGGTCCTCGCTCTGCTCCACCCGTAGAAGTCCGAAGAGGACTTAACGCTATAGACCTAGGGCTGTGGAAGACTTTAGGGCCTGATGGCAAACCTATCAAACGTCATCAGGAGATAGCTGCCGCCGAGAGCAATGAGAAAACCCCAAACCGCTACGAGTGTCTCGATAACGCGATGGATGAGGGTTGTAATTCGGAAGATGAAGATGTCAGTGAGAGTGATGAAGATGTCAGTGAGAGTGAGGTTTGCGATGATGTAGAAGTCAAGGCAGGTGATCAGAAGGCATGTGATCAGAAGTCGATTTCTGATCTGACTGAAAGTGTTGACGTGGTATTAACTCCGGAAGTTGAATTGAAGGGTGACAACTTACCGGATACTGGTAGTGTTTCGGGTGAGGATGCACTTGTGCAGTCTGTAGATTCCTTCACTAATCCTATTCACTCCGGTGTAGATGTAAACTTTACACCAAACGAGGAAGTACTGAAGGAGTTCACAGGAAAAGAAAGTAGTGAAGAGTCTTGTAGTAATAAAGATACCTCGGATCAGGAAAAGAAGAATAAAGAGAATACCATGGATATCGAATCGGTCAAAGAGCCTAAAATGGTCGATGATACTCCCACTCCTACCAACGATACACCCATGCTTTCTGATGAGGAGTATCAGGAGTGTAGTGATCGTCCATTAAAAGGCCGGCATCATTGAAAACTGTTGACCGCTTCTCTCTTGCAGGAAACAAGCCTATGTTTATGTATACTATGGTTGTCTTTTTGAATTTGGTGCTAATACTGTTATATGGAAAATGGAATAGGTCTTTGGATTATGGACGCGGATATTCTCTAATGGACGACGGCTGGATTATGAATGACGGACTAGACGCTTGTAATTCCTTGAACCAAAGGTCGAAGGACTTGTTGGGACAAAAGAGAGAGAAAGAAGTTTATAAGAAGGAAAATAAAAAAGACAAGAGAGAACAAGTGAGAAATAATAAGAAAGGTAAAAAAGGATTACCCAAAATAAAACGTACATAATGGCTAAGCTAACCTTATATATCTTGGCTTGGGCAGTTTTGTGTTTTATTTCTATATACAGACTAAAGATGGCTCAGCCACCAACTATCGTTCAGTGGAATTGCAGAGGAGTTTGGCCAAATTTAAATGAACTCCAATTATTAACTCAAGATTATGAACCATCAGCTTTTTGTCTCAACGAGACCTTTCTGAAGAAAGCAGATAAAGATAAATTTAAATTTCGCCAATACACACCTTATCATTCCTACGCTTTAGAGGAAAATGGAAAAGCTACAGGCGGTTCTTCAATATTGGTTAAAATGGGTGTTTTACACAGTCCTGTTGATTTAGTGACAGATTTACAAGCTGTAGCAGTTCGTATTACCTTGAATTCTGTTTTCACATGATGCACGGTGTACATACCTTCTTCTGGTAATCTCCGGCTCAATGAACTTCAAGATCTTTACGACCAGCTCCCGAAACCTTGATTAATGATGGGTGATTATAACGGTCGTAATATCCTCTGGGTTACTGAAGACAATTGTAAAGGTAAAATTCTTGAAAATTTCATATCAAATAATTCTTTGTGTATTTTTAATGATGGTCCTTATACACATTTGTCCTCGGCCCATGGAACCTATTCACATTGGATATCTCACTTTGCGAGCTTCCTATTCTTGAAGAATTTTCTTGGTCTTTTCATGATGACCTTTGTGGAAGTGATCACTTTCCCACTGTCCTAAAAGCTGTTCATTCAGCTGATGACCCTCATTTCACAAGGTTTAATTTCAAGAAAGCAAATTGGCTCGAGTTTGAAAAGCTTTGTTCACAGAAAATACAATCAGTCTCCTTCGCTGATGCTTCAGATCCTATACAGCTATTCTCAGGTATGTTGATAGAAATTGCCAACCAAACCATTCCCACATCTTCAGGAGTTGCACATATTAAGAAACCTTGGTTTAATGATGACTGTAAAGAAACAAGAAAATGTAGGAAGAGGGCTACGATATTTCCGCCGACATCCTAATCCTGAAAATTTGAAAGATCTCAGAGTTACAAGAGCTAAAGCTCGTAGAACCATGAAACAGAATAAACGTGATTCTTGGAGAAATTATGTTTCTAAGATAAATACTCATACTCCAATAACAAAAGTTTGGAATATGATCCAAAGAATAAAAGGTAAAAGCTCCAAGTCCAGCGTTCATCATCTCAACGATGGACATCAGGTGATTACTGACAAAGTAGAAATTGCAAATAAATTAGGAGAAACAATTGCCAAAAACTCTTCATCAGAAAATTATGTACCTAAATTTCAAAGTTTCCAAAAAAGAGAAGAGAAAAATGAAATTAAATTCACTTCCGGTAACCATGAAGGCTATAACGCTTCGTTTACAATTGAAGAACTTCATGCTTCTCTCACGAAAGCTCATGATTCTGCTGCAGACCCTGATAATATTCATTATCAGCTTTTGAAACATCTACCGGAATCATCTCTAGAAAACCTTTTACGCATATTCAATAGACTTTGGTCGTGACCACACAGACCCTGGCAATTATCGTCCGATTTCACTGACTAGTTGTGTCTGCAAAACAATGGAACGCATGATAAATGATCGCCTTGTTTGGTACCTGGAAAAGACACTTACTGATATTCAAGCTTGTTTCCGAAAAAAATAGAAGTACCATTGATCATTTAGTCAGATTAGATTCGTATGGAATGCTTTCGCCAAGAATGAACATGTCGTTTCTATCTTTTTTGATTTAGAAAAAAGCCTACGATACTACATGGAAATACGGGATTCTTAAAGATCTTCAAAAGATGGGATTAAAAGGCCGTTTTCATTTCCAACTTTTTGAATGATCGACAATTCCAAATTCGTTTGGGTACAACTATGTCTGATCATTTTGATCAAGACCAGGGTGTCCCACAGGGCAGTATTTTGTCTACTACCCTTTTTAGTATCAAGATCAACAGCCTGGCTGCAGTTCTGAATAAATCAATTGATGGCTCACTTTTTGTAGACTTTCAATATATCGTGTAGTGGGAAAAGTATACACAATATTGAGAGAACATTACAACTTTGTCTACACAGAATTCAGAAATGGTGTCTAGAAAATGGTTTCAAATTCTCCAGAGCTAAGACAAATTGTATACACATTTGCAGAAAATATTTCCAGCACGAAGATCCAGTACTTACCTTAGATGGAACTGAAATCAAAGTGGTAAAAGAGGTCAAATTTCTAGGCATATTGTTTGATCAACGACTAACTTTCAAATCTCATATAAATTGCTTAAAAGCCAAATGCAACAAAGCTCTGGATTTGTTGGAAGTAGTTGCCAGCTATAAGTGGGGAGGAGATCAGCAAACTCTCCTTCATTTATATCGATCACTTGTTCGTTCCAAACTCGATTATGGTTCTATTGTTTACAATGGTGCAAGTCAAACTTGGCAAAGCTAGATCCTATCCTCCATCAAGGGCTAAGACTTTGCCTCGGTGCGTTCAGAACATCACCTAAAGAAAGCTTGTATGTCGAAGCGGATGAATTTCCTTTAGAACTTCAGAGAATTAAATTATCACTGCAATATATCACAAAACTGCGTTCGAACCACTCAAATCCTGCATATAACTGTGTTTTCAACCCTCAGTACGCAGATCTCTTTTCAAAGAAACCCTCGATTATTCCACCTCTTGGAATCCGTATGAAACCACACCTTGGAGCAGCTGGTTTAAAGTTAGTCAAATTGTACCTAACGAGCTCTTGCCAACTCCACCATGGCAGTTAGCCACGCCAGAAGTAGATATTTCACTGACTAAATATAAAAAGGCAGACACGAGCCAGCTCGTGTATACTCAAGAATTCGGTCTACTGAGAGAGAAATACAGTTCACATCAGGCTATTTATACAGATGGTTCTAAAGATGGTGAGAGAGTAGCATGTGCTACTATCTTTAGTTCCAAAACTAAAACGTATCGACTGCCAGGTAAAAGTTCAATATTTACTGCAGAAGCAAAAGCTCTATTATCTGCTTTAGAAGGCATTGGATCCACTAGAAGGAAAAAATATGTCATATTCTCAGATTCACTGTCATGCCTTAAAGCAATTAAAAATGGAAATTCCACTCATCCCATCATCTAGATAAAGAAGTTGACCCTGTTGGAATATCATACAGTGATTTCAGACCATCTATCTGCGCTTATGTAAGAAAGCTGTTTCAATCTTTATGGGATACTATGGATAATAACAAACTTCACGAGTTCAAAAAAACGGTTGGTTATACTCACCTGAACAGTCATAAACGTTTCGACCAGGCCATGATTAGACGATGTAGGATCGGTCACACACAATTAACTCATGAGTATTTACTGAAACAGGAGCCGATTCCAAGGTGTATACCTTGCCATGAAGATCTCACGGTGAAACATATTATCATAGACTGCATAGATTTTAAGACTGTAAGAGATACTTTTTATCGAGCAGATACGCTGGAAGATCTTTTTAGCAGAGTGAAAGAGGATTGTATTTTGGGTTATTTGAGAGAGATTGGTTTGTTGTACAAATTTTAATGTTTGTTACCTGTTTTAACGCATTAGATTATCGAGTTTTTGAATTGATTACTTAGAATTTTGTTTGATCGTCGCTATATAGCTGAAATATTGCTGAATGCGACGTTAAACCTTAATTTCTCTCTCTCTCGCTTATGTACACATTCTCCACACCGACATGAATTGTCATCACAGTTTCCCTGTTGAAAAACTAAAAATGAACATACAATGAATGCATAATTTAGGTTATGAAAACCGAAGTTGTTGTTTTCTCAATAATGTAAGCTCACAACGTTATAGTCACGGTTACTGCTAAGCTGACTAGTGCATTATGCATGAGTTCAACCAAATATAATGGGACTAAGCCCTCCATCTTCATGGATTTCCAATATATGAAGCTCCAAGTGGCATTCATCTCACTATACAAGCGATTAAAGGTGGAAATTCAACTCATCCCACCATTTTGAAAATTCTACAATTATGACATGAGATTTGATCAACATATATTTTGTTTTGTTGGGCCTAGTCAGGTTGACATCAAAAGCAATACTGAAGCTGATAAAATGGCTAAGGCAGCTCTGGATGAAGAGGTTGATCCTGTTGGAATCCCATACGGCGATTTCAGACCATCATCTATCTGCGCTTATGTAAGAAAGCTGCTTCAATCTTTATGGGATACTATGGATAACAGCAGAGTTCAAAACTCTAGGTTATACTCATCTGAACAGTCAGAAACGTTTCCATCAGGCCATGATTAGACGATGTAGGATCGGACATACACAATTAACTCAAGAATATTTACTAAAACAGGAGCCGGTTCCAAGGTGTATTCCATGCCATGAAGATCTAACGGTGAAACAGTCTCACAGACTGCATAGATTTTAAGATTGTAAGAGATACTTTTTATAGAGCAGCTACACTGGAAGATCTTTTTACCCGAGTAAAATAAGATTGTATTTTAGCTTATTTGAGAGAGATTGGTTTGTTGTACAAATTTTAATGTTTGTGCCTGTATTTACGCATTAGTTTACTGAGTTGTTGAATTGAATACTTAGAATTTTGTTTGATCGTCGCTATATAGCCGAGATATTGCTGAATGCAACGTTAAACTCACTAAATACACGAACTACGTGATGCATGGATGGCCTAACAATAACTACTGGCATTATATTTAGTGAGCGAATACTTATTCAATGAAACACATGCAAGATTTTGCCTGGAACTTGAGTACTGTGTTGTTCACATCCATGAAAGGCCTTCTTCACTAGACATCCTCCTTGGGGCATTTCATCGATGAGTGGTGTATGCACCAATTATGTGGGTCATGTTGAAGTATGGTCCGCGTTCTCGTTGACCTTGCACATTGCAATTATTTCCTTCGTCTTCGTCTTTCGTTATGCTAATACCTTCACAAGAGGAATTTTCAATAATTGATTGCTTGGTGGAATTTTTTACGAAGATAATATTTATGATTTCTTAAAAAGAACCTTCATATTTTAGGAAAATTGCGCTTCATGCGAATGGTGAATGTTGTACTGATTCTCTGGAGGGATCAAACTCCTATTCATTTAGCTAGTCTTCTCAACCAAGTTTAGTGATTGCCGTATGTACCTAGTTCTCCAGAAGCGGTTCCGATACAATGGCATAATTGATCCGAAGTAAAATATGCCAGAACAAATTAACAATTGGAGAAGTTGGAAAAAATTAAATGCATCATCATGCATTCAGTGTTCAGAATTGACAGTGAGTAGAAGTCTGAAACTATAATCTTCCAGAACAGGATGGCGTGGGCTTGGTTCTGATCGGTTGGGTTGAGCTGGTCTGCCAGGCCGTCTTATTAAGAAACGGTTCCAGGCAGTAGGTATAGTCTGAATGTGGTGCTTTTGAAGCGAAGGTTACATATAGTTAATGTAGGTACATGAGTTTAGTGGGCTGTGTTGATTTTACTTCTGGATTGCTCTGTTGTCGACTTGTTTTTGTTGAAATACTTGGAATTTTGTTTGATTGTCGCTATCAAGCTGAAAATATAAATATACTGAAAGCCCTGTCCATGCAATGGCTTGTATGCATACGTGATCAAAAACATATTATTTGACCCACCATTTGAAACATCAATATACTGACAGCACTGCCTCTGTAAACGCTTGCAATTTATAGGATTCGTTAGATTTAAAAGAACACTTCATTTCAATCGTTTGAACCATTAATAGCAATGAAAGCCTTCTGCCGGAAAAGGGTTGCATGTATGTGATAAACAATTACGTTAAAGAGTACTACAATAGTACAAAACCAATTCGACCTTTTTATTCGAGACATTGCTACGCTGAAAATCCTGCATCTGTGATCATCAATTATGCTTAGAGAGCACCATAGTCGGTCAAATTATTTGATCCACCATTTGATACGTTACTCGAATGAAAGCCTTGCCAGTGCAAAGTCTTGCATATATATGTGTGAAAGAACTATGTTTAAAGAACACTAGGGTTGTGCAAAATCATTGAGCATTACAGTTCTGCAAAATAATTTCACTCAGTTTATTAGTATACTGGAAGTCCTGCCTCTGTAGGGCCTCGCATGTTAGTGTGGTAAACACTTTTGCATAAGCCCTACAGATTGTACACAATTTGGACTCAACTTTTGAAACGCTATTATACTGAAAACCATGTCTCTGCAAAGGTTTGCATGATCTGCCGCGATTTACTGGGCAACTAGCAGAGATACAATTAAATACTGACCGGTACCAAAGAGCAAATAAGTAGGCCATTTATGCGATTTTAATTTCAATCTGATACCCGGTGCTGATTTCTGTATGGGGAAAAGCGCCAGAAAAGAGAAAATTTCCCGAAATTAGACTATAATGGCAGGATTATCGCCCTTCTACAGTTAGACAACCCACAGGGAATAAGAAAATCAGTACCGTAAGACAACCCACAGAGAATAAGAAAAGTCTCGCCTAACACTACATAAAAAGAATCGTAATTTGGTACTAAGTCTGTAGCCTTTGAGTTAGAGTATAATGTATATTTTCATGTAAGCTTAAAGAAATTGTCAGTCGGGTACCTCGGATCGGCAACGATTTCCTGTGTGGAGCTAATTGAAATAAGCTGAGATTTTTGTAATCAGATATCTGCGGTGGGGGTTATTGCCTGCTACCCTAAGATAGCCCCAAGGGAATCGGGAATCGGGAATCAATTTCTAATCTAATATAACAGCCAGAGAAATATTTCACATGCATCAATTCCGTCAATTCATAGTTATATGAATGACGGACTAGACGCTTGTAATTGTGTTGCTTTCTCTCTGCGTGCCTACTTCGTCTAATTGCCTTATTTGTCTGTTTCTGCTGCATGTCGATTTCGTATGTACATTCATGTTGATAGCCTTCCATTCTGGCTTTAGCGCACTGGATTGCTCCTATCAAACTTCCGTAGAATGGACGGGCCCATGTAACATTCAGGTGGACGCCATCACACATAAAAACATTTCTTGTTACCAACACACCTTGTGTCACCAAAATGAGGTCGTATAAAACTAAATTATGGTTAGACGCTTGTTCTCAAATTCATGGTGGCTTCAGCCTTCGCTTCAGGCTGCACACCTGTGAGGGAACCGCCTCACCAGTCACATTATACACCCAAAAATTTCTCTTCCGCTCGTCTTCCAGTTAATATCCTTCCCCCAGTTTGTAGCATAAGGATGTTCGGTACTTGATACTGTAGGGATAATACACATCTTGCAAAGACTGCAGGACGGTTCTGCCACCATGTATTCTAAAAACGGAACTGGTTATTTCGAATCCCGGTTGACCAGTCCCATCCATTACAAGCGTCTGGTCCGTCATTCATAAATCAGCTGTCGTCCATTAGAGAATATCCGCGTCCATAATCCAAAGACCTATTCCATATTCCATATAACGGTATTAGCGCCAAATTCAAAAAGACAATCATAGTATACATAATCATAGGCTTGTTTCCTGCAAGAGAGAAGCGGTCAGCCGTTTTCAATGATGCCGGCAAGACATCATGATGTTCAATGCAATCGCTCAGTCTTCGGACAAAACTATGCCAAGCTACAAGAACTGACGATTGAGACATTTTGGTTATAAAAATATGGATGTATACACTCAATAATTTTAGATGAGGAAGTACACAACTTCTATAAGACTTAGTAAATTTGTCGGGCTTTGAAGTTAATGCTGGTGATCGCCGTACGTGGGGTAGGTCAGCCCGGTAACGGTTAAACAAATATTTAGCATAATTTAGAAGGTTCTTTTTCAACATGTGGAATAATACTTTGTCACAAATCAAAACTAATAAGTTGAACACAAGGTGCAAAAATGAATTCAACAGTTTAAATTCAAAATCACTTTGAACCCCAAATGAAAACGTTGAGAAATGTAGGTGCTTTGAGGATAATCAAACTTTATGCTAATGTAGTACAAACAATGGAAAGCGTGGCTCCCACAATATCTGAGAGAACAATTTGACCATTAATGTTCCCCTATTCCCCTTGACCAACTAAATGGAGTGAACCGAAAGGGCATGTTATGTCATAGTTTGCCAAATAGGATATAATCTCTGCGATTATGAGGAAGGATTTTCTTTGAACTCATATATGGCGAGCAGTGGCTGTATCGGTCTCCAAACAAAAATCTCCACTCCCTTGGAATAGCTTATCAAATAGAATGCATGTTGACGAGATCATACACGGGCATTCTCCGAATATTGATAGCTAAATATTTATAGAGCTATAACATCACCAAGTTGTCTATGTGTGTGAAAATGCTATAGTGTAACCAGTGTGTTGACAAACATGCAGACAAACCTATTGTGCTCTTCTATGGAATAAATTGTATGCTCGCAATTCATTCAAAAGTCTGATAATATGATTCCCCAAGTCAATCATTTTCAAGCCATTTTAGTCAGAAACGCCCTAACTTGTAAGGCCTGAACATTGCACAGGTAACTCAGGCTAATATACTTTCAGGGATTGTGTTGGGGACGCTCAAGTAATCATGAGCCTGAAGTGTTGTATTGCCGTCTGGCTTATTTCAATCTCACAGTGAAACATCTTATCGACTGGACAGATTTTAAGATTGTAAGAGATTCTTTTTATCGAGCAACTACTTAAGAAGATCTTTTAGTCGGGATGAAAGAAGACATTATTTGAGAGAATTCGGTTTGTTGTATGTTTGATCTGTGTATGTTTTTGTGTGTTGGATTACTAAGTTATTAACATGAATACTTAGAATTTTTTTTGATCGTCGCTATATAGCTGAAATATTAGAGTGTATGCAAATTCCCCCCCCCCCCCGCGCAAAAATCCCCCCGCCCCCTGGAAAGATTGCCCCCGTCAATAGTCCCCCCTTCCTGGGAAAATCCCCCCTAGGAATTTCTCCCTCACCCCTGAAATTATCCCCCCCCCCACCTTTCATTTATACCATATTAACTGAAACTCCGAGAACAAAATATATGAAAAATGAACATTCATGGTTTATTAAAATACATACTGAAAACTAGCGACAGTTCCCCTCCCCAATCAAATTTAATGGTAAACTCTCTCCAATAAATTAATTTTTAAATAAAATAGGCATAATTTTACAAGTATATATCTTTATTAAGAGAATTAAAAAAAATAAAAAAATCCATATTAATAATAAATACAGGTTTTACTCATCAGAAAGATCAAAGGATAATATAACGCTGCAGGATTTGGTCATCCCCGACGACTGGAAAACGACAGGCGGCCCAGACCCACAGCCTTTTTTGATATATGACAACAGCCCAAACTTCCGACATCATAGTGTTGCCATCTTCGCTGCTGAAGATGGACTGCGACATCTTGCGCATGCAGAGACAAATGGTTCAAGGATGGGAATTTCGCCATGGCACCAAATGTCTTTCTACAGTTGTATGTCCGAATGCGACGTCGACCACCACTCGTTCCTCCCCATATCTGGCAATGTCATGATATTACCATTGCCGGTGAAGACAGGACGAACAACTTATGTGAATCCTGGAATCCGGCCTTCTCCAAGCTTGTTGGGACGTCCCATCCAACTGTGTGGTGCACAATCGACAACCTGAGGAAAGACCATGCCCTGCCGCCGGACACCGACAGCGAAAACGAGTGAAAAGAGCCACCAAAAATTTACAGGAAAGACTGCAGAAGATTTGTGTCGACCGCAGAGATGGTGTGAAAACGATCGCAGAGACACTTCAGTCTGTTGGTCGATGTATTAGGTACAAGTTAATTAATATATGCATATATATAATATTACTGATTGTACTTCATGGTGCTCATATATGTATGATTTACATAAGATTGTAGTGCTATTGTAAATGTATGTGATCGCGATATGTTTAGTTTTCAGTATATATTTTAATAAACCATGAATGTTCATTTTTCATATATTTTGTTCTTGAGTTTCACTTGATATATGAAAGGTGGAGGGGGGGTAATTTCCGGGGGGGAGAAATTCCTAGGGGGGAGGAGAGTTTTCCAGGGGGACTATTGCCGGGGGAATCTTTCCAGGGGGAAGTTTTCCGGCAGTGAACTTTTCCGTACCCCGAAATATTGATGAACGCGACGGTAAACCTTAATTCTCTCTCTCTGTTAATGGAACATTCTACTCTACTAGATGGATTATTAGCTGATTTCAGTCAGATTAGATTCCTATGTCAAGCATGTTTTCGCCAAGAATGAATATGTAGTTTCCACGAGATTCTAAAAGACCTTCATAATATGGGATTAATGGGCCGTTTACCCATTTTCATATCCAACTTTGAATGATAGACAATTCCAAGTTCGGTTGGGTACAACTGTGTCTGATCATTTCGATCAGGATCAGGGTGTCCCACAGGGTAGTATGTTATCTACTATGTTTAGTATCAAGATCAACAGCTTAGCGTTAGTTTTGAATAAATCAACTGATGGTTCGCTCTTCGTAGACGATTTCAACATTACGTGCAGTGGAAAAAAATATCCACAATATTGAGAAAACATTACAACTTTCTCTAAATAGAATTCAGAAATGGTGTCTAGGAAATGGCTTCAAGTTCTCCAGAGCAAAGCCAAATTGCATAAACATTTGCAGAAAGTATTTACGTCACACAGATCCAGTACTTACATTAGATGAAACTGAGAACAAAGTAGTAAAAGATGTCAAATTCGTAGGAAAATTGTATGACCACCGATTATCGTTCTTACGAAAGCTCTTGATTTGTTGAAAGTAGTTTCCAATTATAACTGGGGAGATCAGCAAACAATTCTCAATTTTTACCGATCACTTGTTAGTTCCAAACTTGATTATGGCTCTATTTTTATACGCCCGTCAAAAGGCGGACGTATTATGTGATGGCGGTTTCCGTCCGTCTGTCTCTCCGTCAGTCGTGTCCGGTCTATATCTGGGACAGTTCTCTCTCCACAGTTTCAATTCTTGGTGAGTGGATACCTTACCGGGAGACGATGTGTCGTGTACCAAAATGAAGGTCGAGTTCAGAGGTCAAAGGTCACTGGCCTGAAAAACAGGAAATCACTTAAGTGTTCGTGTCCGGTCTATATCTGTGAATGTTTTCTATCCACAGTCTAATTTTTTGTGAGTGGATACGCTAGGTGAAGACGACGTGTCACGTACCAAAATCGAGGTCAGAGGTCAAAGGTCACTTGCCTAAAATCAGGAAATCATCAGTGCCTTGGTGAGTGGATGCCCTAGGGGGGAACGATGTGTTGCATACCGAATGTAGGTCGACGTCAGAGGTCAAGGTCAATGTGACCGAAAAATCGGGAAATCATAAAAAAAAATATAATTTTTTTGTGAGTGGATTCAGTAGGGGATTCTGTAGGGAGAAGTGTCACGTACAGAAAAATTAGGCCAAGGTCGAAGGTCAAAGGTCACTGATCCCAAAATCAGGAAATTATTAAAAAAACAATTTTTGTGTAAGTAGGTACATTAGGGGGACACGATTTGTCACCTACCAGAATGTAGGTCACGGTCAAAGGTCAAGGTCACTGACCCCAAAATTGTGAAATTGTTAAAAAATCTTATCCATTGAGAAATTACGGGGAACCGCTTTGTCGTGTACCAAAATTTAGATCCAGGTCAATAGCCAAGGTCACTGTGACTCCAGAATCAAGGTCAAAGGTCAGTGTGACCGAAAAATCAGGAAGTCATTGAAAAATGCTAATTTTACCAAAAATTAGGTCAAGGTGGAAGGTCAAAGGTCACTGTGACACCAAAATCAAGAAATTATAAAAAATAACATTTATTTTTGTGTCAGTAGATACATTAGGGGGACACGATGTGTCACATACCAAAATGTAGGTAATGGTAAGGTCACTGTGGCCCCAAAATCGTGAAATTGTTAAAAATCATGATTTCTTTGTGTCCACTGAGGAATTACGGGGCGACGGTTTGTCATGTACCAAAATTTATGTCAAGGTCACTGTGACCCCAGAATCAAGAAATCTTTAAAAATTACTTTTATTGTGTCAGTAGATCAGGGGTTTCCTTAATTTTTTAAGTAGGGGGTTACCATGAAGAAAGTAGACAGCTATTCGCAGTTAGGCCGGGGTCCAGGGGCCGGAAGCTCTGGGGTCCTAGATGCTCCGAGATGCATTCTAGGCCATTTTCAGCTATAGAAGAGAGAATAAAATGTTTATACATTCATGGAAAAAATATTGCATTTTCTTCATAATTTTCCATAAATCATGAACTATTTTTAATGAATCAACCAAGTGATACATTAAGTCTTTATTATAAAACTATTCTGTTCTAATTCATCAATTTATTGACATTTTATTCTCACTTCTATACCTGAAAAATCAAAATGGTCTAAAGTATAGATAATTGATTGGGGATATTATATATCATACAACATGTAGCAACAACATGTAACAAAAACAGTTTATTATGATCAGAAAATCATACCAAACAACTGCTTGGTGTTCTTCGTTTCAGTCACTGTAATTATTTGTTCAACTTGACAGTAATAAAGTTAATTCTGCTGTTCGAAGCGAATGTGTTGTCTAGTTAATTTTAGCGCATTGAGTCCAGTGTTAATTCTAACAACACCTAGGTGACCAAGCCCACTATTCCTCAGTTGACCTGCTGTCAAAATCTGAAGAGACGTCTTCAAGGTTAAATGCGTGGATTGCTGTTCCATTATCCAGCGTTGTCGTTTCATTTTCCTGGACTGTGGATTCGGCCTGTGACGATCCAGGTGTCAACAGAAGTGTGCCTCCTGCACTGGACTTAGTGGAAATTTCACAAACTTTTTGTCTACAAGGAAGCTTTCTTCTGGCTTTCCTGCTTTGCCAGTGGTGCACACACTCATTGACCAGCATATCAGCTTCTCGTAATCCTGCAACTGGTCCATTGATGGAAACCTGAAGGAGTGATTCCAACATGTCATCTTTAATCGTTGACCCCATTCTGGTTTTAATTCGTTTCAGGGCACTTGCTCCTCGCTCTGGCCATGCGTTTGGTACAGGCATAGATAAGCAGACTTCTGCCAGCTCTACCAGCTTTGGATAGAAATGTTCATACTCCCCTTTCTTTGTGATTATACGCTGCAGCACCCATTCTGTTGGAGTTATGCCCGTTTTGAGGGAACGCACTTCTGCCGGAACTGTTTGCCACCAAGATGAAAGGTCATATTTGAAGTTTTCCCACTCTGCTCTAAGTTTTTCCATGCCACTTTCATCAAAGAATTCGCCACCAAGCTTTGTTATTTCTGTTGAGCCATATTGACCAAACTCCATACCTCCAGTCTGAGGTACAGGTACTGATGTTGGATCAAAAATGCTGAAGCTGGACGGCACATCAGAATCAGAAAATCGGTGTTCGATGTTCTCTTTCAGAGCATCCACATATTTCTGCTGGAGATTTGAAACCACTATCATAGTATACTCGTTGACATCGATTTCACAGCTTTCTAGTCTGCCTCCAGACCCCAAGTCCGTCTTCAGGTCTTTGATGACTTCACCTTTTCTCACAGTTTCATCGAGCTTGTCAAGCGTCTTCTGGATGCTTGGTTTGATCCTTGCGAAATTGATTGTCCCTTTTTGAAAGGTTCTGCTCAGAGCTCCTAAGTTTGGAAGTATTTTATTCAACATGTAGATAGCACCGATAAATTTCAGTTGATTCATCTTCTGAAGAAGACCACAAGCTATGGCATCATATTCCTTGCATTGCCTGAGAGTGAGCAATAAAGGCAGAATGTCCAAGTACAGTGCATCCACGCTGTTTTGCAGCGACAACCATCTGGTGCGACACGATTTTCAAGCTTTGCGAATAATATTCTCCCTGGAATGTTTTGCTAGTGCAAGACTCTCCACTTCCTCTTGGACTTTGACGTATATTGCCGTTCGTTTTGCTGAATTGTGGAAGAAGGCCTAAAGTTGAATCAGAATGGTTTCTACTGTGGAAATGTAGCTGACTGTATCATTTGCATCAGAACATGCCAAAGCAAGCCTGTGACAGATACAGTGCACAACGATTAGCTCTTTCTTAACGGCCTTCATTTGTGTTGCAACACCATTCCTCACACCCATCATAACACTACAACCATCCGATACAAGGCTGTGAAGTTTGTCTGTTGGTAGTTCACACTCTTTCAGATTTTCCAATAACACATTGGTAATGGTAGCAGCATTAGCAGAATCAGAGTTTTGTAGAACATCCTTTACAAATAGAAAATCTACTTGTGGTAAAGCAGTGGCTGCGTATACATAGCTCACAAAGGCCACAGTGATTGATATGTCCGTGACTTCGTCAATCAACAAACCAAAACACCTGGCTTTCAGAACCCTCTCGATTACCATACGTTTCAATACAGTCCCGATGATAATCAGTATCTCTCGGAAAGAGCCAGCTGAATGATGCCTGAAATGTTTCACTTTTGTCAGTCCAACAACTTGTAGAAAATCAAGTAAACTGTGTATCTTCTTGTTTGCTATTTCATCTTTTGCAAGGAAATAGCAACTCATGAATACTTGGTAGAGAACTTCATCTGCAAATGTGTCTCGGTCTTTCAGTTCCTTTTCAAATACTGACACTCTCTGCATGAGCTCTGCAGATTTGTGTTGTTCTGACAAGAAATGCTCCACCACTGCAACTTTCCGAAATCGACAAGCAGCTTCTGTGTTGTACACTTTTGATCTGTTTTGTTTGTTTACTGTGTTATGATTTCTACACAAAATGCAAAACATCTCATGCTGAGCTTCACTATAAAGTAACCAATGTAAGCCTGTTTTCTTGCAGTGAGTCATAGAATTCACTAGCCAGTCATGGTTAAATATAGCTTTAGCCTTCTGTTGGTTGTATTCAGTTTCGCTTAACTTCTGGCACCCATTACCGTGGCACCGATAAAAACTATGGATATGTTCTCCTTCCACAAATAGCTCGCCAAGGACCTTGTTAATTTCCTCCCTTTCCGGACCAGGACACCCAGCTGTTTCAGACACATCCTCCGGACTGGACAAAGAAGTATCGAAGCCAGAAGCAACTGACTGGTTAGTCATGTTAGCAGAAGACGTATCAAGTTCATTAGCTGTGTTAGTCACAGATTCACTGTCATTAGTTTGTGCAGCAGAGGATGGGTTAGGTTCTGAGGCATCTAGAAAGAAAGCAAGATGACAGAAAATAAGCACAAGTATTGACAGGCATGCTGATCTAAATTGGAATAGCTTGTTTTCTTTTTATTATAGAAAATAAGGATACAGAATATAATGCCGACACATTTCTATCAAAGGGGGATCAGGATCTTTTTTAGTCTAAGAAATCTAACATTAGTAAACTGTCAAATAAAGTTATTTTATGGACACAATAAAATTACAATTTTCAAAGCCACTACAAAGCCTAAGCAATCTAAGGACAAATATGTTCCTCTCCCATTAAACAAGTTGTCATGCGGTTGATAAGCAGTTCGTAAATTTGATCCCAGATATGATATTGAAGACAAGTTATCAATACAATCTCTTACCCTCGAAACGACTACAAACTCTTTTTTTAAAGCCGTAGTCGAATAACGACCCTATTCGTTTTGACGCCATCATGGAAGAACTCTTTTGCGTAGGGAGGTGCGTTTTGGTTGTCGAGAATTTCCCGGAAGTTTTCGGATGCTGTTCTGTCACACGTTCGGTGAAACATTGCAAAACTAGCTGTCTTTATTGGATATAGCAGTTGACCCGTCGGTATTGCCATCAATAAACACAATACGATTAGGACTAAAGTGAAAATTATTTTTATTAGCACCAAAGTAGACAGCGACCATGGCCGTTTTGTGGGCGAGTAGACGGCTGCGAGTCGCCGGTAACCGGCTCCTAATGAAACCCCTGGTAGATACATTAGGACGACATGATGTGTTACGTACCAGAATGTAGTTTTTTGTGTCCATTGACATTGATCGTGTAATGCGATGTTGCATTCAGTTTGTTCATCCATTAAGATTTGTTGTCCATGCAATATCTCTAGTTTCAAGGTATGGATTGATACCAAACCTAACCTATACCTATACCTAACTCACATTGCAAAGAGGAGTGATACATTTTGAGATCAATTTGTCAAAGGTCAAGCTCACAGTCCCCCAAAACTGAATCTACATGTATATGGCATTTGTTCTGTGGAGTTATCTTCCATGTTTGAAACAGCTACATTTAGTTAAACTGTTGTGAAATAAAAAACATACATTTACTTATTTAATGGGAGGAGGGGTCCTTTATGAACTTTATATTTGTTTATAACTCAAGAACAAGGGTTTACTTCATCACTTTCTTCTTCCTTCATGAAAAATTCTCTCGCCCGTAAGGAATCCATTTGCAGGAAAACTACTATTTTCTTGTGTTATCGATTTCAGTGTGAGATATGTGAGCTCTCAGCTCTTGTTTCAAGGTCAGCTAGCTAGTTACCAAGAGTTAAGTCCATTTTAATTTATCATTCGGTAGTGTAAGATGTGATATATGTTACATTCTCAGAAGCCCAAAATCGTAGACCTTTCTCTGGATTGCTAGCTACCAATTGGAATCAAGGTTAATAAAGTTGGACCAGTAATTACGGGCGTATATTGAAGCCCCTTGGGCTCTTGTTTACAGTGGTGCAAGCAAGTCAAACTTGGCAACGCGAGATCCTGTTCTCCATCAAGGACTTAAGACTTTGCCTTGGAGCGTTCGGAACATCCCCTAAAGAAAGCTTATATGTCGAAGCAGATGAATTTCCTTTAGAACTTCGAAGATTAAACTATCACTGCAATATAACAAATTGCGATCAAATCACTCGAATCCTGCGTATAACTGTTTTCAAACCTCAGTTCATGGAATTCTATTTAAAGAAACCCTCCGTTATTCTACCTATTGGAATTAGTATGAAACCACACATCGTATCAGCTGGTATTAAGCTTCGTCAAATTTTACCTAACAAGGTCTTACCAATTCCACCCTGGCAGTTAGCTCAACCAGAAGTGGATATTACACTAACGGAATATAAAAAGGCAAAACTAGCCAGCTCTTCTATGCAAAAGAACTTGGTCTGCTGAGGCAGAAATACAGATCACATCAGGCTATTTATACAGATGGTTCTAAAGATGGTGAGATAGTAGCTTGTTCTACTATCTTTAGTTCCAAATGTAGAACCTGTGGACTATCAGGTAAAAGTTCGATATTCACTGCAGGAGCACATGCAATATTGTTGGCTTTGGAAGGTATTGGGTTCACTCAAAGGAAAAAATGTCATATTCTCAGATTCACTGTCCTGCCTTCAAGCGATTTAAAATGAAACTTCGACTCATCCCACTATCTTGAATAATCTGCAATTATATGATTGTAGATTTGATCAACAGATTGATATTGTGTTTTGTCAGTTGCCTAGTCACATTGCCATCAAAGGTAATACTGAGGCTGATAGAATGGTTAAGGCAGCCCTAGATGATGAGGTTGATCCGGTTGGAATCCCATGTAGCGATTTCAGACCCCCTGTATATAATTATGTGAGAGGGCTGTTTCAATCTTTATGGTATACTGTGAATAATGTAGGTTACACTTACCTAAACAGCCAGAAACGTTTCGATCAAGCCATGATCATGCGATGTAGAATCGGCCATACAAGATTTACTCGCGAACGTTTACTAAAACAAGTGCCAGTCCCAAGGTGTATTGCATGCCACCAAGATCTCATTGTAAAACATATTCTTATCGAATGTATAGATTTTAAGACTGTACGAGATTCTTTTTATAGAGCGACTACTTTGAAAGATCTTTTTAGTCGGGTGAGGGAGGACTGAGTTATTGAAGAGAAATCGATTTGTTGCAGAAGTTTTAGTGTTATGTTTTACTGTGTTGGATTACTAAGTTATTGGCTAGGGTACTTACAATTTTGTTTGATCGTCGCTATATAGCTGAAATATTGCTGAACGCGACGTTACACCTTGATTCTTTCTCTCCCCCCCCCCCCCTTTCTCTCTCGCTGTCGTAACGCTTGGCCAGGTTAGCCAAAATCGGTCGCATGCAGAACCTGTCGACTTCCAGGTAAAAGTTCGAATTTCACTGCCGAAGCCAAGGCTCTATTGTTAGCTTTAGACGGTATTGGGTCTACCACTGGAGGAAATATGTCATATTCGGAGATTCACTGTCGTGCCTTCAAGCTATGGAGAGTGGAACTTCAACTCACCCTGCCATGAAGATCTCACGGTGAAACATATTCTTATCGAATGCATAGATTTAAGAATGTAAGAGATGCTTTTATCGAGCGACTACTTTGGAAGATCTTTTTAGTCGTGTGAGGGAGGATTGCATCTTGGGTTATTTGTGAGAAATCGGGCTGTTACATAAGATTTAATGTGTGTATGATTTAATGCGTTGGATTACTAAGGTAGTGACTTGAGTACTTACAATTTTGTTTGATCGTCGCTATATAGCCGAAATATTGCTGAACGCGACATAAACCTTAATTCTCTCTCTCTCCTTAAATAAACGTCCGTCAGACGTAACAGTTCTCCATCCATGCAACGCCATCACGGCATTCATTTAAGCTCATTCATCAAACAGAACCCTCAAGGCGTTAAACTTTCACACTCCATGTGACATAAATCATTGCTGCCCTCTGGGCATAATGACATCCACAGGTGCTTCGAAACAAACGCTCTCAAGGCGTGAGAAGAGAAAATATGCTTATTGACAGCAGGAGGGGTGAATGAGCATCCGTTGCTCTCGGCGTCCAAATCGAAAAGGAGCTCGCTGAGGATGTCCGAGTTTTGTAGGTATTTCAATAGTATTTTCTACAATGTGTACCCAGTCATTGAAAAAAATCATTTTGTCTCCGTTCAAACCATGTTTGTCTGGCACAGGAGGTAAATTAAAGTGCCAAACAAATTAGGCGCTCTGACGATCCATTTTGATCAATGTCTGTAGAGCCTAATTTTCAAAATTCAAAATGTTTTTGTAGTTTTTGTTAGGGTTAGGGTTTTGTTAGGGTATGTTTGTTTGGGTCATCGTCGCCGTGTGACCGATAAGGTTAGGTGCGACGTTAAACTCCAACCAACCAACCACTGCTTGATAAAACAATTAAGAGACCTTACAATTCTAGCAGTTCGAAATTTGAGAAACTTCCACTCTGTGGTGGAATTGCCTATTGTATCTGCCATGCTTATGTACATGAGAGAGAGAGAGGGAGAGGGAAAATTAAGATTTAACGTCGCGTTCAGCAGTCGACGATCAAACAAAATACTGAGTATTTTAACAAAAACAACCCAGCTATCCACAAGTAATCAACACAACACACCAAAAATCATGCGCATACATTAAAACTTTTTCCTTCAAATAGCCTAAAATAGTCTTCTAAAGTGGATGCTTGATAAAAAGAATCTCTTGCAATCGATTAGAATGTTTTATTGAGATATTGGAATATACCTTGGCTGGTTCTTTTTTTAGTAAATGTTCGTGAGTTAATCGGGTATGACCAATTCTACAGCCTGTTTATGTTAATGTGTTGGATTACTAAGCTATTAACTTGAATATTTTTGTTTGATCGTCGTTATATAGCTGAGATATAGCCGAACGCGACGTTAAACCTTAATTCTCTCTCTATCTCTCTCTCTATCGCGTTTGATTGGAACGTTTTGCCAGATGGATATATCCCATATTTTTTTTTGGAACCTTATGTACAAGATAGACCTAACTGTCAATCGACGACACTGGGTTGTAGTATTTAATGAGCCCTAGCAGCGTTGTGCCACTGTATGGGCATGATGGGTGTGAGAAAGATATAATGGAATAATACAAATGTGCCTGATCTCTAATTTATCATGTGAAATTATCAGACCTCATTTGCATATAAAAATTTTGTCCAGTTCTTTGAAGAGCAGTATCTTTGCATATAAAAATTTTGTCCAGTTCTTTGAAGAGCAGTATCTCGGCAACAAACAGGTTTATTCAATTCAATTGAACTACATGTATCTACATCTACTTAAAATTCACCTCATGCATGATTCTTTCCATATTGCATCGTAGTGAGTTGGAATTTGGTCTGAATTTCGAAGACTCAGGACTACACAAATCTCTATATACAACATGTTCAAGAACATTATCTCAACCTAACTTGGCTTATAATGTCCATCAGGACTAGCCTTCGAAAAGAATGGAGAGCTTGAATACTGGAGTTCCAACAGATGTTCCCCATATTCGGTAAGACCAGGCGAAAAGTTACAGCTTCGTCAGTACTGTCAAGATCAGTCTGTATCCCTAGGGCAGGTTTTTAAACTTTTACCACGTTGAGAAGTTTAGATCTTCGTAGATATGCGTAGATTTTTTATTTTTTTTTTCCTTTTTTATATATGTATTTGTTTAGGTTGGCCTTCTGGCCATAGGTCAAGGAACCATCTTCGTAGGTCTTAATTACTTGGTCCTCTCAGTCATGTGTGTTGAATCTTGCCTTTTCATCCAGCTCTCCTCTTCGAGTTCAAGATTGATCACCTTCTTCCTTTCACGCGTCGGTTTCTTTTGACCATCTTTTGTTAGGCCAGAATATGTCCATGTCATCTGAATTTCCTTGATCCTGCCTTAAGCGCAACGTGCATAAACCCGACTAAAACCCCAGGTCGAATACACCCTTTACGTCCGAGAATGTTCATTTTCACAATCTTGAACCAATTCTCTACGTGACAATTAGAGTATCTTGTTTTCTTTTGCTGTTCACCTTTTTCTGAAGCCTTGTCATACCTCCCCCATATTACCGAGCATAATACCAGACCAGACGGGTAAAATAGGAAAATATCAGGCCTTGACTAGGTCCAAAATCGGCAGATGTTTGTGACAAGAGATTGGATAATAATAATGAGAATAATTTGCATAATAAACCAGAGCCTCAAGCAGATTTCAATATCCATCTGTCACACTCAATATTGACGCTGAGGCTGCCTCTGATGTATTACGCCATCTGCTCTTAGAACGTTGCCGATCTAAACCTTCAGTTTGTATTGTATGGGAAATGTGATATGTTAAGATATCTTCCTTAATTACAAAGGGATCAATCTGAAATTTCAATATCATATTCATGACATGCTCCTGAATGTTCATATGGCCTAATGTAACGAAACCCTGACGAATTGGCGAAACTTTGACGAAAAAGTAAATGTCAAAATTTAGCGGACAAATTTTTAGTTACTTGTAGCCTGGTAACTCGAGTTTGTTCGTTCAATTTTGTCATTTCCTGTTAATGCAAAGTTATAACATATACATGTATGGGAAATGTGATATGTTAGGATATATTCCTTAATTTCAAAGGGATCAATCTGAAAGTTCAGTATGATATTACTGCAAATGTAAATGTATGCCCAGTCTACAAAAAAGATAGTAAGCAGCTAGTTGAGAACTATAGACCCACCATTTCCTTGAACTGTTCTATTTCTAATTTCATAGAAAAGTTAGTCTTCATGAAACTTTATGAATTTTGTGTCATTAATAATATCTTAACGTCAAAGAATTCTGGATTCAAACCAGGAGATGGCACAATTAATAAGTTAATAAAAATAGTCCATGAAACCTATGTTTCTGGACAGTGGAAAAGATGTATGCATGGTATTTCTCGACGTTAGTAAAGCATTTGACAAGGCATGGCATAAAGGATTAATACATAAACTTAAGTCAATAGGGATAGGGTCAATTGCTGGTCTGGCTACAAGATTATCTATCTAATAGATGAATACGTGTAACTATAGAGGGTAAGTCATCAGAATACATTCCAATTAATGTTGGTGTGCCTCAAGGGTCAGTACTTGGTCCATTACTATATTTGATCTATGTTAACGATATTGTTGACGACCTTGAGTGTGAAGCTAACTTGTTTGCGGATGATACATCCATATCAACACCAATAGAAGATAAAGGTGCAGCTGAAATTAGGATTTTGAGGGACTTAAATCGTCTTTCCCTGTGGGCCAAGCAGTGGCTTGTTAACTTCAATGGAGCGAAATCTGTATCTTTAATTGTTAGTATTAAATTGGATCCATTGTATGGGTTTAATATAACCCTTGATGATATACCCCTCCGTAAATTAAACAAGCAGAAACATCTAGGTCTTATCTTTAACAATAAATTCCCATGGTCCGACCATATCGATTATATCCGAGAAAAAGCTAGCAAAACTTTATAAGTGCTCAAAAGGTCTCGATTGATCTTACCAAGAGTTTCCTAATTAACGAATATAAGGTACTCGTCAGACCAATACTTGATTATGGCGATGTTATATATGACACATGTAGCAAGAAGGACAGTGATTCGTTAGAAAAAGTTCAACGCCATGCTGCCTTACTTTGTACTGGTGGGTTTCGGCTTACAAAAATGGAAACCTTCTTGAGCGAAGTTGGTTGGTCAAGTCTGAAAAATCGACGGTACCTGCGAAGAATGCATCTATTATTTAAAGTTAAAAATAATCTCACCCCTAAGTACCTTTCATCTTTATGTCCATCAAATGTATCGAAGGTAACCGGTCGATGTCTCAGAAATGAGGACCATATTAATACGATTTACACCAGAACTGAATCCTTTCGAAATTCATTCTTTCCTAAAACAATCAGAGATTGGAATAATCTCCCAGCAAATATTAGAAATTCAAACTCGCTAAATTGCTTTGAGAGAGAACTTCAACTCGTCAACATAGTTGAAAATAATCCGTTATATTCGTGTTCATATGGTCATGCAGTTACAAACCGCTGTAGAATGAGAATGGGACTGAGCCATCTGCATTATCAGTTATATCAACACATTATCATATTATATAATTGTCACATGTTTGGTTTTCATTACGAATCAACCAAACATTATTTTCTCTATTGTTCAAGGTTTGCTCACCCGCGTCAAGTCCTGCTCACAAAAATAGTTACCATAATTAGTCCTGTTGTACATTACTCAATGTATCTAGACCTCTTATCAGATCATTTAGTAAGCATTATACCGCGAGGTGATCAACTGTTTTCATTGGAACACAATAAAAACATTTTGATGCAGTTTTTAAATACATAAATGTAACTGGATAATCCGTTATATTCGTATTCATAGGGTCATGCAGTTACAAACCACTGTAGAATGAGAATGGGACTGAGCCATCTGCATTATCAGTTATATCAACACAATATCATATTATATAAAAATTGTCACATGTGTGGTTTTCATTACAAATCAACCAAACATTATTTTCTCTATTGTCCAAGGTTTGCTGACCCGCATCAAGTCCTGCTCACAAAAATAGTTACCATAATTAGTCCTGGTGTACATTACACAAGGTATCTAGACCCCTTATCAGATCATTTAGTGAATATTATACTGCGAGGTGATCAATTGTTTTCACTGGAACAGAACAAAAACATTTTTGATACAGTTTTTGAATACATAAATGTAACTGGATAATCCGTTATATTCGTATTCATATGGTCATGCAGTTACACACCACTGTAGAATGAGAATGGGACTGAGCCATCTGCATTATCAGTTATATCAACACAATATCATATTATATAAAAATTGTCACATGTGTGGTTTTCATTACAAATCAACCAAACATTATTTGCTCTATTGTCCAAGGTTTGCTGCCCTGTGTCAAGTCCTGCTCACAAAAATAGTTACCATAATTAGTCCTGTTGTACATTACACAATGTATCTAGACCTCTTATCAGATCATTTAGTAAATATTATACTGCGAGGTGATAAATTGTTTTCATTGAAACAGAACAAAAAACATTTTTGATGCAGTTTTTGAATACATAAATGTAACTGGATAATCCGTTATATTCGTATTCATATGGTCATGCAGTTCCAAACCACTGTAGAATGAGAACGGGACTGAGCCATCTGCATTATCAGTTATATCAACACAATATCATATTTAAAAATTGTCACATGTGTGGGTTTCATTACGAAGCAACCAAACATTATTTTCTCTATTGTCCAAGGTTTGCTGCCCCTCGTCAAGTCCTGCTCACAAAAATAGTTACCATAATTAGTCCTGGTGTACATTACACAATGTATCTAGACCTCTTATCATATCATTTAGTGAATATTATACTGCGAGGTGATCAATTGTTTTCACTGGAACAGAACAAAAACATTTTTGATACAGTTTTTAAATACATAAATGTAACTGGATAATCCGTTATATTCGTATTCATATGGTCATGCAGTTACAACCCACTGTAGAATGAGAATGGGACTGAGCCATCTGCATTATCAGTTATATCAACACAATATCATATTTAAAAATTGTCACATGTGTGGTTTTCATTACTAATCAACCAAACATTATTTTCTGTATTGTCCAAGGTTTGCTGCCCCGTGTCAAGTCCTGCTCACAAAAATAGTTACCATAATTAGTCCTGGTGTACATTACACAATGTATCTAGACCTCTTATCATATCATTTAGTGAATATTATACTGCGAGGTGATCAATTGTTTTCACTGGAACAGAACAAAAACATTTTTGATACAGTTTTTAAATACATAAATGTAACTGGATAATCCGTTATATTCGTATTCATATGGTCATGCAGTTACAACCCACTGTAGAATGAGAATGGGACTGAGCCATCTGCATTATCAGTTATATCAACACAATATCATATTTAAAAATTGTCACATGTGTGGTTTTCATTACTAATCAACCAAACATTATTTTCTGTATTGTCCAAGGTTTGCTGCCCCGTGTCAAGTCCTGCTCACAAAAATAGTTACCATAATTAGTCCTGTTGTACATTACGCAATATATCTAGATCTTTTATCAGATCATTTAGTGAATATTATACTGCGAGGTGATACATTGTTTTCATTGGAACAGAACAAAAACATTTTTGATGCAGTTTTTGAATACATAAATGTAACTGGATAATCCGTTATATTCGTATTCATATGGTCATGCAGTTACAACCCACTGTAGAATGAGAATGGGACTGAGCCATCTGCATTATCAGTTATATCAACACAATATCATATTAAATAAAAATTGTCACATGTGTGGTTTTCATTACGAATCAACCAAACATTATTTTCTCTATTGTCCAGAACAACAGAACGGACAAGAGCTATCTAATAAATAGCCAGATGTCACAGGCACCGCCACACCTTTGAAATATCAACAACTCAACCGCTTGATTTTGCTGAGTGTCGTTATGCGGTTCTCGATTGCAGGTCTCCACTTGTCGTCTTGTGGCCAATGGCCCAATCTTACCCCTTCCTCAAATATACGCGTTATCGCCTCTCGCGACTTACTATATGAGAGGTCATCCGTCATTTTGTCTACGAATGCCCTGCTATCTGGACACTTGTTCCAGTCCGTTCGGCGAATGGGAGTTACAGACAGCTTAAGTCTTTTGGACGGAGTGAAATCTCCCTTGATGGAGCTTCCTGATGTAGACGGTGTTGCCGTTGAGCCTCCATCCTCCCTTAATGTGTCCAATGGTCGTAAGGGATGTTTGTATATAAATGTCCCGTTTTCCAGTTCCTTCCTCACTACTTCCTGAATGAGACACTTGGACGTGTTGATCATTTCGTTTTTCATACTTTGTAGTGTAGCTGCCATCTCGTCTCTAAAGGCTTCGATCTTAGCGCCCACTTCTCCCAGAATCTCCTCCTTTGTTTGTTGACGTTCTTTTTTCATTCTGTCTTCTGTGTCTGTTGTAAGTGTCTCCATTTTGGACCTGATTACCTCTTTCACTGTGTCGATATCCACCAAATTGTCTGTAGTTTCCTCTAGGTTGGATAGTTTTTCAAGAATGTCGTCAAATGCCAGCGGTAGGCTTCCGGATCTGGAATAATTAGATACATGCTTGTATGTTTGGAAAAGAGAAATGTTAAATGCGCCACGAAAATAAAAACGCTTTCTGGATACTACGCTGGATACGCTTTTACATAACATGGACAACATATCATCAGTAGCGATCTTGGTAATGACAATTGATAGCTAGCAGACAAACTGTTGTCATGTACAACAATTAGTCTTGCACGACCAGTGCATGATGCAAAACTTCGACACGAACGAACGGACGAACAGGACAACCCCAGCCGAAATAAATGTTACTCAACTATGCCACCAAATGTGAAAATTAGCTTAGACGTTCTAGAGAATTTAATGCCAAAAAACGTTTATGAAGAACCATAATACTTCTCACTTCGAACCGATTATCCCTGCCAAACGTTTCTTGAAATATTGCGCAGTCCTATATCCAGTTCTGACTGAATTGAACGCGGGTGGGGATTAGAGTTCGGTGAACAAGCATTCGAGTGAACACTTCGAAAAGCCTTCAAATAGTGTTTCGGAACGTTTTCCAAAACGGTACAAGTAACTATTAAACGCGGATAACTGATTTCAAACATGGATAAAATAAATACCAGATTGGGTTGAAACGCGGAAAACACATCTGCCGCTCAACTGTTTACCGATAACTGTCTATAGCAAACCGGAATTCCATTATATTCAATATGGCTGAAGAACGAATTTCAATTGTGTAGTAGACCAATTAGACCAGTTGGCCAAGCATTTTGTCTTGAAAGGTTGTGGAAATTGCGAAAACTTTATTATTGGCCCTTAGATGAAGAAATATGCAGAATAGATATGCACAATACTATCTCGTTTCTATCATGCAAAAACTAAATGCACATACGGCTACCATATCGAGGATTCTGGCGGCGAATATCCTCCTCTAACTAAATAGATTAAAGAAGACGGCAAGCTTACGGTGTTATTTCTGCAAGGAGGTCCTCATCTTCGTCCGCTTCGGAAAGTCCTTGGAAGGAACGCATATCAAAGGACACCCGCTCCTTTTCATCGCAATTACACTAAACATAAACAGATATAGTTGTTATTTCGAACTGTAGACTGGATGTGTTCCATCATATACTTACGCAATTCACCATGATTTTTAAAGCTTGACGTAGTTTTTTTTCGAAATTAGGACGACTCCTGATATATGTAACACAGATTTGACGACTAGACTTCTCAATGTGTCCAATCGCCGTCGTTCCAAATTTTCTGAATGACGATTTGTAGACCATATTCAAGGTTGATTGTTTTGCCAGCATCATTGGAAACCGCCTAAGAAATTAGCGTCGTTTATTGTACATCTGATTTCTTTCGATTTGGCTGTGTCCGTAATGGTGATTAATTAGGTCATCGATTATGGACGCGGGCATCTTGGATATACCACGGCTGATTGTGAAGTACCGGACTAGCAGCTCTACTATTTGCATTTAAAACTTATTTACAATGATTTCAACGAGACAGCTTTTCCCTTGTGTTCATTTAAAAATTGAATGGCGCTTGATGGATGATATTGGCTTTCTATTTCAGGCAGGACTGACTCAGACGTACGCGAATCATTTGTTCAGTCGAAAGAAACAGCAGTGGACGATTTTGTATTGATCTGTGACATTATTTTGGCCGTAATTTTCCTTGCCGCTCTGGGGATGTACATGACTGAGTTATTTGCACGTCAACATGGGCTTTAATTACTACATTGCCATTTATGTTATAACATATATTATACATTTGTGTTTCGCTGATGACAGTGGCGTATGCGGATCAATATCTTTCAAAGATTTGCTCTATAACATACTGATATAGTAACTACACATTCGCCTAAGCAACTAAAAATAACATATTTGATGAACATGTGTTACTCTGGCCTCCGACATCTCAGTATTTTTTTGAGAAATCATTGCATGACAAAAGGGTGAGAACGTTATAGACATAATTGTTATGTATGGGAGAAGATATGTTAAGAATTTCCAAGTACACTAAAGAATTATACTGACTAAGGTACATTTTGTGTGTTCTTTTACAAGGTGTATTTGTATTGCAAATGGAGTAAAATTATTACTAAAGTTTTGACCGGAAACGGACACTTGGACAGACGCTTGCTCGAAACACGACAATAGCTAGCCGACTTGTGTAACTTTTCATCGGGGTTGGTGAGAGTACCAACAACTGATAAACTTTTTTATAAACAATGTCCAACAGTTTGTTTTAAAAACATTTAGATTTAAATTGGCTTTTTTGAAGGAGTTGGCTTTAATTGCCAGGTCCAAAACTAGGATGTCATAATAAATGATTCACGGACTAATTGATATTATTATATGCATTCGCTTAGCTCCAGCTACCAGCGCTACGTTTCGTAACATGTGTCTAATTCCGCTTAACCCGGGGCTAGGGGCCGTATGAGCCCATGTACTTCAAGATCCTCATGGTACTCATATGAACAGTCACAATCAAAGCGTGACTGAGGTACATCATTTTTAGATGATGACTCTATAACGAATATTATGGATTAAGAATACTGATCAGCGATACGGATTTGATATTTTGGAACATCATGATGTCTTGCCGGCATCATTGAAAACTGTTGACCGCTTCTCTCTTGCAGGAAACAAGCCTATGTTTATGTATACTTTTGTCTTTTTGAATTTGGTGCTAATACTGTTATATGGAAATGGAATAGGTCTTTGGATTATGGACGCGGATATTCTCTAATGGACGACGGCTGGATTATGAATGACGGACTAGACGCTTGTAATTCATCAGATGTATCTCAAGCACAACTTTATCAACGAAAGCTAAACATTTTTGTTTGAAAACTTCCAAACCTCTTCTCTGAAAACAGTGAATTGATATCAACAGAGCTTGACAGAAATTATACATGGTTCAAGGATGCGCAATATACACACATGTATATTATATTTACGAAATGATACCGTCATACACTTTTCTTAATATGTAATAGTTGTATTAGATTAAAGGACAAATTTCACACATATTTCTACTTTGTATATAACAGTTTATTTTAACAGTTTATTGTTACTAACTACATGATAAATCTTGCGTAGACTTCATAAAGCATCTATATCAATAATTTCCACAAATTATGACACATGGATTAACTTGGCATTGTCACACCTTAGAAATAGTGCTACATTCTCTCTTATTAAACACAATTAGAATATACCTTAATGGCATATTACGTCTTATCGCAAAGATTACAAAAAAAATCTGCCATAAATGTGCCAAAACTACATCAACCTGCTTGAAATTTTCACACAATATCCAGAATTACAAGGTTACAACATGTAGAAATTAAAATGTATTTGGTATTGTTTTGTTATGCAAGTTTTCAGATCTTGCAGACTGTAGAGATGAAGGGAATAACTATGTAAATTATTGCTTTACAAGACTCGTTTTCACTAGGCTTGACTTGGCTACAATCATGAACTCAGTTTTACCAGTATTTATGACTACGATCAGGTATGATCCGAGGCTACTATGGTGGGATAACACATGCTAAATAAACTATATTAAATTAAACAATCCAAGATCATCAATATATTATAATTTTATTCTGGCGTGACTTACTTTTGAATATTCACCCAATGCTGCTGAAAAGATTGGTTGTTGGGTTTTATAAGTTTAGCACAACAAATTTGACACAAGGTATACATTTGGTGTTTTGTCGATAAGAAGCAAATATATTTTCTGTATCAGCCAATGCCGCGAAAAATTGTGATAATTTATACTGCAAGAACCTGTATTCATGATTCGCAAAATTGTCTCCTCGAACGAATGTTAAGAATGCTTGAAATCAAAGTGTATTTGGCACAAGGCGCACAATCATTCTACGGCTCTTAATGAAATACACCTATCGTCTGATTAAGATTAATGTTTCTGGGTTAGGAATAGCAGAATGGTTGTGCGCCTTGTGTCAAATATACTCGTATTGCTAGCGGACTTATTTATCGGTAGATTAGTCATTTTCCACAGTACGATATAGAATTTTCCCTCATTTTTAAATCAATAAGCTATCGCCTTCAAACTTGCGGCAATAGACATCTAGTCCCATATGTTTGCAAGTTACGCCAAAATACGTGCATGTAAGCCCAGTTGTTAGATAAGCTACAAAAAGTTTGTTACTTCAGGTAAAAAAATCCATACACATGCTCATTTGTGACAAAGCTACTCCCGCATAAATTAACTTTTCGCGGGTAACTTACGAATAAAACCGGGGTTAGGAGGCACATACAAGCGATGAAAATAGGTAACGACGTCTGGCGACTAAAAAGCAAAAATATGAATACTAAGCGTCGTTTCCGTCATCCATATTCAGCCGTCTTCCATAATGGGTTTCTGCGTGCATAATCCATAAAGACCTAAATCGGGTGACAGTGTTAACATCAAATTCGCAAAAAAGATACATAAATCAGGCTAGTTTTATACAAGAGAGAAGCGGTCGACAGTTTTCAATGATGTCATCAAAACAATCAGTTGTGCCAGTAACGTCAAATCCGTATCATAGAACGATATTCGTATTCCGAATAGGTGATATTCCGAGTTCTTCTCAAAAATGTATCTCAGTCACGCTTTTATTGCGACTGTTCATATTAACATCAGTATGGTCTTAATTACATGATGATTATACGGCCCCTAGCCCCGGGTTAAGCGGAATTAGATACACATTACGATACATAGTGCCAGAGATCTTGTACACTACGACCGTATTTACTTATCAAAGTGCGATATTTATCGTCGAATTTCAGAAACTTCGAATGGAGGCGCTTGGTGGTATAGCCTTGATTTACAAGTTTCTGAATTAATGTCTTGTGACGTAGATTGAAATCGTCCCATCGTTCACAGGATCTAGAAAATGCTATAAGGCGAGGTATGTATACGCCATATGCAGGTTCCCCATGAATGTTGCTGTCTAGGAAGGGATAATTGACAATATCAAAATTATAGTCATCTCTCTTGCCATAAAGTCGACGAGAGAGCAAGCCCTTGTCATTTTTGTAGAGTAAAAGTCCTGACCATGTTACAAGTAATAGGATAATATACATATTAGTTATTTGGATGCTTATATTATATTTCAGTAGGATTTGTATGCCTATATAGAGGATTATGTGCATATATGAGAAAGTTAGGGATTCTGATGCTTAGGAAATAAAATGAAATTGGGGGCATATTTCACCGTACGATGCATATATATGTACCACTCAAAAATACAGAATTCTGGATGTCGAGGCGCAGGGGATTTTGAGGCGTAAATCATCCATGTACCGATTCGTAGGTATAATTGGCTCCCCGATGCACAATTCTTTTATTTTAAGTCTTCCGATTTTGGTGTTTTTTCTGGTCAACAGTTAAAAAAAAATAATCAGATTGGCAATATGTGATCACGATGTCATTCTGCGCTCAAAATAACGTTTGGTTTTGGTGGGGGGCTAACAGCGCCATTCTTTCAAAAAGTATGTCTACATCAACCTCCTATTACTCTATGTTGTATGAAATTCGCAGTAAATATTTATATATCATTGGTTTTGACTTGTAAATACAGCGACTGGTGGGTTGGGATTGTGATGGGTATTTGATTTTTTCGTCCTTAAGGAGAAATGCTGTGGCATGGTTAGCATATACGATGGAAAAAAACGTACGTGGAGTGCTATGCATCAAAATCCAATTATTTTTTTATGAAATGCGGCGTAAATCTGATTGTATATGTGTCATATACTGAGGGATTGATGTTTTTGGGCAGCGTAGAAGATGACACATTTTGTGGGAAGAAGGTACTTGTGCTTAACGCCGCACTCAAGAATATTTCACTTCACGTTGTCAGTTAGAGGAAGCCACCACCCAACGGTATGTTGTCTGACAAAACTTCCACACATAACACCGGCCAGGATCGAACCCACATCAGAGTCAGAGGTATGAGGCTACAGTGACCGCTCGGCCACCGAGTGCTCCTCAAAAGTTGTGAGGGGATAAAGTTATTTTGGGGACATATAATACGTTTCCCATAAGGAGGGATGCTGGCGTATGGTTTGGATATTGATATCTGTATAACAGCGTTTAAAATGGAAAACAACGAAAGTTGTGGGGATGAAGCTTAATTATATAAGATTAAGATGCATAGCATAAGGGGAAATGCTGGACATGGACGTATTATACATAAAACTCTCTTACTGTTGTATGAAATTCAGTGTGAATCTGGGGATTTGGGAGTGAATTTAGAGGCATATATACGGTTCTCATGAGGCGAAATTATGAGGAATGGTTTGGATAATCATACCTATATGTTTCTTTGCAGAGTGTAAGATGGAAAGCAAAATTATTTGGATAAAGCTAAAGATAAATTAGGATGCATAACTAGTAAGGGGATATGCTGTACATGAGTATTAAATATATATGCATCAAAATTCTATATGCCATGTATCACTTTTGGGGAAAGTCATGTCTCATCCGATTGACAGCTATGCGTCATAATCTCATTCAATATTAATTCGGCATAAAGATGTATGTATGTGTGTGTAGGAATACTGGTTATATAATTACAAGTATGTTGTTGCTTAATTGACTTTTTATAAACTGGTAATGAATTACATCGCCTTTGTGTCAACAGCGTACAAGCTTGGGGATAACATAGACTTCATTTCGACACTTACTTCGAAGGTTGGGTTCGATTGCCCAAAAAATCGAAATCTGTTTTGAATACCGTATCATGGGATTAATAAGCCTTACTGTCCCTAGATGGAAAATCAACGGAAGGTGCGAAATAAGGCATATTGTGAGAATGTGATGCATTTATCGTTTTACTTGATAAATAGAAGAACGACATGGATCATGAATGAATATGAAGGCGAGGGTGTAAATCAATGGGCTCGAACATAAGATTACGATGCATATTTCGTATAACCGCACATGTAGTATGCAGCGAAGGAGGGTTGTGTTTAACGTCGCACTCAATAATATACATACCGCACATGTAGTATGCTGTGAGGGAGGGTTGTTTTTAATGTCGCACTCAAGAATATACACAGCCATATATGACATAAGCTTCCAAAACAGAGTTAAGGGTCGTTGGCCACCAACATGGTGTTGCCCGATCGCGCGGCTAGGACGCCACCCTGGAGCGATCGTAAAAAAAATCGGGCCAATTAAAATATATATACAAAAATTCAATATTTACAAAAAACTTCTGGCCCTGAACATTTCATTTCTAAAAAAATAATAAAAAATAAATTAATAAATGGAATACAGAAAATCTAAACTATAAATTAAATAGAAAACATAGTATTTAGTAAATATAAATCAATAGACTTTCCTTTTTTTAGATATGTATTTGTTGTTTTTTTTTGGTGGAAAGCCAATTACAAAATTTACATGATTGAACATTAATTATAGATATAAATTAAATGTCAATAGCTCTATGAAGCCTTTGCTTCTTGAAAATTGATCTAAACTATAAATTAAATAAAAAACATAGTATTTAGTAAATATAAATCAAAAGACTTTCCTTTTTTTTAGATATTTGTTTTTTTTTGGTGGAAAGCCAATTACAAAATTTACATGATTAAACATTAATTATATATATAAATTAAATGTCAATATCACTTTGAAGCCTTTGCTTCTTGAAAATTGATCTAAACTATAAATTAAATAAAAAACAGTCTTTAGTCAATATAAATCAAAAGACTTTCCTTTTTTTCGATATATATTTGTTGTTTTTTTTTGGTGGAAAGCCAATTACAAAAATTTACATGATTAAATATTAATTATATATATATATAAATTAAATGTCAATATCACCATGAAGCCTTGGCTGGTACAGTTTCATTCACAGTTTTATTAAGCTGTATCGGCTGCCCGCAGAAGGTCGAAGTATTGTTGAGAGTACTTTGGAATTTTGTGTTTTACTCCAGTGATATGGTTGTCTATTCGCTTGAGACCTTCCCCGCAGAGTGGACATATTTTTCGGGGTAAAGGGATGTTTTTGAGAGATTTGCGTCCATCCAAATACGCCTGAATGTCTTGCCTGGTGATGTCTGGATGGATATCGCGGCAGTGGCGGTGGAGTTGCGGTGTGGTGGCAGTGCACCCGTTCACCAAGCAGGGAACATCTTTTCTCCACTTGGTGTCTCCTTTCGCCGGCCGCAGACGTGGGGCGGCCCGTCGCTTCCGTGTAGGTGGCGTGGCGGGGACCGGCTCGGGGGCTGGCCCGGGAGCCTCATTGGCGCGGGGACCGGTTTGTGGGCTACGGATTACGCAGCATAATACCACATCATTATACATATAATTATACATACAATTTGACTAAACACGTGCGTGACAAAGGTCCTTTAATGCCCTATTCATATACCGGGAACTCACACACGTTCAAGACCAAGCCTAGGCAACTTCTAAGGTTTCACATTTGACAAAACCCACTTTGAGCGTTATCACTTGTGGTAACAAACAGAAAGTGGTATAAACCGAATATTTGGTAATAATTATACAGAGTTTACGGATACTGTTGCGACATGATTGGCTGCTACAATTCGGCGCGACTAGGTTCAAGTTGTTGTTTTAGTGTTTAGTGTTAATGGTTACGATTGTGGGAGATAGTGTTAGTGGTTAAGGGTTAAGGTTTTAGTGTTAAGGGTTAATGTTTCTATGTCAGGTTAAGGATTTTGTGTTTGAAATTGAACTTGAGCGTATCTTATATATTCATCACGTGGTATAACTAATAAACGATGACGTAATTCATCCATACCATACAGATGATTGCAGCACACGTCCAGTTGGCTTGACTGAAAAGGTGGGAATAACAAATATGGCGTGTCGTGACCTGCACCCTGCACCCTAACGAACGCGTGGCATTGGCATTACCTTAAATTCATACCCCTCAGACGGGAACGACCTGTTCTGATGTTTAAGTTGCATTAGTTGCCTTATTACTTGATTGGCATACATATGTCATTATTCACTGATAAATTACTCAATCTGCATGTGTTTGCTTTTTCGCAGTCATTTCGTGTCCGTAGACCATCAGGTTACAAAAATGCAGATTTTAAACAGATTCAATTTCAGACCTCAAATGAACGAGTGAGTTAAATAAAATAGGAGGACGATGCAAGTGACGGGAATAGGTAACTACGTCTGGCGACTAAAAAATCAACCATATGACACACAGGAATGCCTCACTGAACCAGACATCAGACTACGGAGGATTCTGGGATTTAAATTACTAGCAGGTATCTCAGCCGCGCTTTTCTTGCAGATGTTCATGTGGAATCAGGACGAATCCGCACGGCCCCTATCACCGGCTTAGGCGGAATTAGATACTGTTCATATATAGCCACCATTTGGAGACAAGGAATATGAAACATGTAATAGAAAAGAGGCGTTGGCGAACGTAGTGTTATTCTTTTAAAATGGGCTAATTGGTATAACCCCGAAGGATGGGCAAAACCGAATCCCCAATTGCCTTTCTTCTGAATCCGAGCCAACGTGTACAGTGATACTTTGATAAGGAGATAGATAGAGATGACCTACACAGCCAGAAAATTGGTTTTGACGGTCTTGTTCAACACCATATAACGGTGTTCACTAAGGACGAACGCCAATTAAATTGGTGTTCACTAACACCAAATAACGGTGTTAGAATCTTGTCAACACCAATTTCTTGTCTAGGTCAACACCAATTTCTAGCTGTGTATAATTAATGGATCAGAAACACCCTCCCCCACCCGAAACGTCACAATTTGCGAATGACAGGACAGTATTCCCAACCCATGATTATGAGTTTGTTATATTGGATGATGTTTTAGACAGATCTGAAGCGGCTTCGTGATCTGGGTTAAACAAGCTGTTCTGAATACTAAGCATCTAGTCCCGTAGTCCATACTCAGCCGTGGTCCATTGAAGAGGTCCTCGTCATAATGGATGGTCTAATTAATCAGTATTACCGAACACCCAAATCGTGCAATAAAGTAAGGTAGGTTCTTGCAAACGTGGCCATACGACGGCCCTTGTCCTGGCCAAGAGAGCTGGATGTATGCGCCTGAATGCACGAATGAGTTCCGATGTAAGGTCAGTCCGGTTTTTCTTGAATAGATTAAAAACGGGAAAGCCACTAAAAAGTAATTTATGTCCAGACCTGAGAAAAAGCATAAAAAGTAATGTTGGTATATTTATACACGACCAATTATGCAGGAGAAGCACGGGAGAACTCATTCTAAAGAAAAACCTTACAAATGAAAGTTATGCTAGTATAGTTCTGCGGGTTATGATGATCTAATGAGGGACTGGGAACGCTGGCGAAAACCGAATTAACACTTCCGAAAACTTACGTATCTTATCTTACTCCATCCCATCTCAGGTAAAACAGTTTTATAACTTTACATGTCAGACACAGCACGGCAAATGAAGAGACACTGTATTGTAATCGGGGTGTACACACAATTTATATCTATATCATTCTATACACAGAATCCCTTTCACACATCAAGGTAAAATATTAACCATAGAACAGCCTTACAAGCGCAAGTGCTAGTCTAATTAAATCTAAATCAGATTATGGCTATATGCTACGGTGGCATTTTTTCAACTGCTTTACTGTTGTATGCCATGCATGTGACTTTGTTGCTTTTAAATTTCATTGAATCTGTTCAAGAATGGGATTTCTAGCCTTCAGACATCACCTCTGATATGAAATCCGAACTTTTTTAGCCTGTTCCTAGATAAAAGTCATAAATCCGTCTTTCTAATTTGTATGGCTGCCCGAAGGTGACATATTTCTCAGAAAAGCGCTTTTCTGTTTCTCGTAATAAAAGCCTCTCGTGTGAGAAGTTACGGTATTAGCACACAGAAACAGTTGATTAGTGCATATCCTAAGCTACTGTCAGTATTACAGAATTATCACGACAGAAGTAGCAATAGACCGGTGACGTCACTGGTCCTATAAGTGTCCAAACTTCCCACTATGCATTGCCATTTTATTTGCCATTTACTCCTTTGACAAAAATCGTAAAGATAAAGAAAATGTTTGGATACAGATTAAACTTCTCTTTCAGCTGAAACTTAAATCTTTTCATCATTTACGTGCAACAGTTACCAGTAAACATCATAGTGTTGCAAACCTTGCACCCTTTATTATATCCTTAGTAAAACAACTTTTCTCAGTTTAACAATACAGAGCATACACAGAAAGGTTATAGAGAAATCACATTTGCAGTTTCGCCACTGCGAAACAGACATAAAATAAAACCAGCTGGTCCTTTCTAAAAATTATCAAATATAAACTCATTTAGCTGATTAGGGTAACAATATGTGCTACTGAGATAGATAGATGGGCGCTTAATTTATATATTACTTCTGCAATACCACACACCAAATGTCCCAAGGAAGCTAAAATTACACACTGTATATAGCTTCACGATCTCACTAACGTCTTCTTCATAGCTATATCGTGTTAAATGTTAGTACACAAAAAGGACACTCTTCGCATATCTGACCCAATTCGCATATAACTGTTGAGTTTTGCACACATCCATTATAAGATTTACATTGAAAACTTATTTCTAATTTAACTATATAGAGCATTAACGAAGTATTGAAAACGGCAGGAGACGTTTTTGGGTTGCGGTTGCATTCCGGAGTCTCACACAGTCACATCGCTTGCCTGATCGCCTGCTCTAGATACCTACAATCCTTGTCCACAAGATTTACTGAAATTAACTCTTATTCTGTCTGAGAAAGTGCTGAAATTTCGTAACATACTTTCCATATTGGAACGTGCGTTTGGCTTCTTTCATTCACTAGACGGTGGTTTAATTCCATGCATATGTGTTCGTCCAATAGCTTATCAAGAATAGAATCCGAACTGAATCCGGGAACTGAAATCTCAATTCACTATGCTGATTGAAGAGGGACGTGTGTCATTATTTCTCTTCCTTTATGAATGCAAACTGATGAAGCGTCTTTTCGTTTGCTTTGACCTTTGAAGAAGTTTCTTCTGCAGCTTCGTCCAGTGGCAGAAGTGATTCTGCTGCTACTTGTAAAGGACAACGCTTGGAATGTGAACATATTCCTGTCGTCGAATCTGTTGTAGACACGAACGGACGCTTTGTTGAATACATCTGAACAGGTTTGTACTCTTGTTCATCTTCTACGTCGACTTCTGCATCTGCTTCCATGTACTCTACGTATTGCGCATTTGCACTCACAGTTTTCCATCTGGTTATACCGTGGCTGCTGTCATGTGTTAATGGTTCAAATGTTATTACCGCAACTGATATGTCGTCGTACTTCCCATGTTTTGCCCTTGCCTCGTTTTTGGCGTAAGAGGAAATCACTTGAGCTGTATGAGAGGCAAGATTCTGTGGTTGCATCAGCTTCTCCAGTACGTCTACCCCAACAACATCAAGAACGCCATCTGTTACCAGTAGAAGTTTTTTGTGATACAAGGGATCCACAGTAAACCGAGTAATTTGCGGCTCGCACGAAATCTTTTCTTCAAATCCAACATCTCCGAATGACCTGGAATATGTACAGCGTGTTCCGTTTATGTCAACTCTTCCGTCTGCTGTCACAGTAGCACCAATCTGTCGTAGTCTTGCTAACTCCATAGGGTTTGTTGGTCTTTGTTCCTCTGTGAGGCGGCTGAGATGTGTCTTTGACGCCATACCACTTGTCATCAAGGACAGGAAGGCAGCAGTATCGCCAACGTGTCCGATGTATACCGTTTTCCCTCGCAAAACAATGCATGTTCCCACCGATCCCACTAGTTTCAAATCGCTGAATTTAGCGCGAATGAGTTCGTTCTTTAAAAGGAATGCTGAACGAATGGCAGAAGAACCATCTGAGCGTAGACTGTTATAATCAATGCTATGATGTAGAGATTTTGCTAGTTCCGATGAAACCTGCGAACCACTGTGTCCGTCGAAGATCCCAGCGTAGAAAAAGTGTTTTTGTGGATGAACGTATGTGGAAATTCTGTCCTCCACCTGATCCTTCTTTGATCCTACTTCAAATGCAGCACCGATAGATACATCCACACCTATCATTGGACAGGAAACACCTTTAGTCCCAGCTGTTAAATGTGTCCTTCGTGCAGAGCTTTCCACCGCATCCATAGATAGGACAGTCGTGCGAAGACATGTTTTTTCGACGTCAAAGTATCTATGTAAGCAAAAAGATAAACGTAAACAAATAAGATAATTATCAGGTTAGTCCATTTAATGTTCTAAGGTATGCTGTATACAATCCGATACCAGTTGCAAGAGTGGTGTGTTTCAGTCCTCAGCCAATATATTTGTGGGTATAGATTTTACGGATATATACAAAAGTCGAACGAAAAATACTAATTGTACATTAGCACAGTTAATGGTTACACTGTGTTGTTGTTACTGGTGATCTCTCAACTTCGACGAGATCCTAAAAATATACATATAATACTTTATGAAATTCTTAAGATTTATATTCCTTGTCTAATCATGTATTCATCATTTTCTGGAAATACATGCCAGTTCGTGAAAGGACTCAACTGTATGGATAGCGAAAAATTATCATCTTGAACAAGTCACATTATATTTCCACCACAATGATCTATTTAAACAGCGTTTTTAAATTGGTGAAAGGGAAAGTAGAGGGAGGTCAGGCTTTGCTACCTCCGGCAGACTAGATATCCCCATCATGGAATACCCGCCTTAAAAAATCGCTCAGAAAAAGACATTGATGGAACTAACCTCCATCCCTATCTTATAGTTACCCTATAAGCCTATCCGGCCGGACTGATTCGCCCCCCCCCCCCCCCCCTCCCGACCCCATATTATATCCTTAGTAAAACAACTTTTCTCTGTTTAACAATACAGAGCATACACAGAAAGGTTATAGAGAAATCACATTTGCAGTTTCGCCACTGCGAAACAGACATAAAATAAAACCAGCTGGTCCTTTCTAAAAATTATCAAATATAAACTCATTTAGCTGATTAGGGTAACAATATGTGCTACTGAGATAGATAGATGGGCGCTTAATTTATATATTACTTCTGCAATACCACACACCAAATGTCCCAAGGAAGCTAAAATTACACACTGTATATAGCTTCACGATCTCACTAACGTCTTCTTCATAGCTATATCGTGTTAAATGTTAGTACACAAAAAGGACACTCTTCGCATATCTGACCCAATTCGCATATAACTGTTGAGTTTTGCACACATCCATTATAAGATTTACATTGAAAACTTATTTCTAATTTAACTATATAGAGCATTAACGAAGTATTGAAAACGGCAGGAGACGTTTTTGGGTTGCGGTTGCATTCCGGAGTCTCACACAGTCACATCGCTTGCCTGATCGCCTGCTCTAGATACCTACAATCCTTGTCCACAAGATTTACTGAAATTAACTCTTATTCTGTCTGAGAAAGTGCTGAAATTTCGTAACATACTTTCCATATTGGAACGTGCGTTTGGCTTCTTTCATTCACTAGACGGTGGTTTAATTCCATGCATATGTGTTCGTCCAATAGCTTATCAAGAATAGAATCCGAACAGAATCCGGGAACTGAAATCTCAATTCACTATGCTGATTGAAGAGGGACGTGTGTCATTATTTCTCTTCCTTTATGAATGCAAACTGATGAAGCGTCTTTTCGTTTGCTTTGACCTTTGAAGAAGTTTCTTCTGCAGCTTCGTCCAGTGGCAGAAGTGATTCTGCTGCTACTTGTAAAGGACAACGCTTGGAATGTGAACATATTCCTGTCGTCGAATCTGTTGTAGACACGAACGGACGCTTTGTTGAATACATCTGAACAGGTTTGTACTCTTGTTCATCTTCTACGTCGACTTCTGCATCTGCTTCCATGTACTCTACGTATTGCGCATTTGCACTCACAGTTTTCCATCTGGTTATACCGTGGCTGCTGTCATGTGTTAATGGTTCAAATGTTATTACCGCAACTGATATGTCGTCGTACTTCCCATGTTTTGCCCTTGCCTCGTTTTTGGCGTAAGAGGAAATCACTTGAGCTGTATGAGAGGCAAGATTCTGTGGTTGCATCAGCTTCTCCAGTACGTCTACCCCAACAACATCAAGAACGCCATCTGTTACCAGTAGAAGTTTTTTGTGATACAAGGGATCCACAGTAAACCGAGTAATTTGCGGCTCGCACGAAATCTTTTCTTCAAATCCAACATCTCCGAATGACCTGGAATATGTACAGCGTGTTCCGTTTATGTCAACTCTTCCGTCTGCTGTCACAGTAGCACCAATCTGTCGTAGTCTTGCTAACTCCATAGGGTTTGTTGGTCTTTGTTCCTCTGTGAGGCGGCTGAGATGTGTCTTTGACGCCATACCACTTGTCATCAAGGACAGGAAGGCAGCAGTATCGCCAACGTGTCCGATGTATACCGTTTTCCCTCGCAAAACAATGCATGTTCCCACCGATCCCACTAGTTTCAAATCGCTGAATTTAGCGCGAATGAGTTCGTTCTTTAAAAGGAATGCTGAACGAATGGCAGAAGAACCATCTGAGCGTAGACTGTTATAATCAATGCTATGATGTAGAGATTTTGCTAGTTCCGATGAAACCTGCGAACCACTGTGTCCGTCGAAGATCCCAGCGTAGAAAAAGTGTTTTTGTGGATGAACGTATGTGGAAATTCTGTCCTCCACCTGATCCTTCTTTGATCCTACTTCAAATGCAGCACCGATAGATACATCCACACCTATCATTGGACAGGAAACACCTTTAGTCCCAGCTGTTAAATGTGTCCTTCGTGCAGAGCTTTCCACCGCATCCATAGATAGGACAGTCGTGCGAAGACATGTTTTTTCGACGTCAAAGTATCTATGTAAGCAAAAAGATAAACGTAAACAAATAAGATAATTATCAGGTTAGTCCATTTAATGTTCTAAGGTATGCTGTATACAATCCGATACCAGTTGCAAGAGTGGTGTGTTTCAGTCCTCAGCCAATATATTTGTGGGTATAGATTTTACGGATATATACAAAAGTCGAACGAAAAATACTAATTGTACATTAGCACAGTTAATGGTTACACTGTGTTGTTGTTACTGGTGATCTCTCAACTTCGACGAGATCCTAAAAATATACATATAATACTTTATGAAATTCTTAAGATTTATATTCCTTGTCTAATCATGTATTCATCATTTTCTGGAAATACATGCCAGTTCGTGAAAGGACTCAACTGTATGGATAGCGAAAAATTATCATCTTGAACAAGTCACATTATATTTCCACCACAATGATCTATTTAAACAGCGTTTTTAAATTGGTGAAAGGGAAAGTAGAGGGAGGTCAGGCTTTGCTACCTCCGGCAGACTAGATATCCCCATCATGGAATACCCGCCTTAAAAAATCGCTCAGAAAAAGACATTGATGGAACTAACCTCCATCCCTATCTTATAGTTACCCTATAAGCCTATCCGGCCGGACTGATTCGCCCCCCCCCCCCCCCCCTCCCGACCCCATATTATATCCTTAGTAAAACAACTTTTCTCTGTTTAACAATACAGAGCATACACAGAAAGGTTATAGAGAAATCACATTTGCAGTTTCGCCACTGCGAAACAGACATAAAATAAAACCAGCTGGTCCTTTCTAAAAATTATCAAATATAAACTCATTTAGCTGATTAGGGTAACAATATGTGCTACTGAGATAGATAGATGGGCGCTTAATTTATATATTACTTCTGCAATACCACACACCAAATGTCCCAAGGAAGCTAAAATTACACACTGTATATAGCTTCACGATCTCACTAACGTCTTCTTCATAGCTATATCGTGTTAAATGTTAGTACACAAAAAGGACACTCTTCGCATATCTGACCCAATTCGCATATAACTGTTGAGTTTTGCACACATCCATTATAAGATTTACATTGAAAACTTATTTCTAATTTAACTATATAGAGCATTAACGAAGTATTGAAAACGGCAGGAGACGTTTTTGGGTTGCGGTTGCATTCCGGAGTCTCACACAGTCACATCGCTTGCCTGATCGCCTGCTCTAGATACCTACAATCCTTGTCCACAAGATTTACTGAAATTAACTCTTATTCTGTCTGAGAAAGTGCTGAAATTTCGTAACATACTTTCCATATTGGAACGTGCGTTTGGCTTCTTTCATTCACTAGACGGTGGTTTAATTCCATGCATATGTGTTCGTCCAATAGCTTATCAAGAATAGAATCCGAACTGAATCCGGGAACTGAAATCTCAATTCACTATGCTGATTGAAGAGGGACGTGTGTCATTATTTCTCTTCCTTTATGAATGCAAACTGATGAAGCGTCTTTTCGTTTGCTTTGACCTTTGAAGAAGTTTCTTCTGCAGCTTCGTCCAGTGGCAGAAGTGATTCTGCTGCTACTTGTAAAGGACAACGCTTGGAATGTGAACATATTCCTGTCGTCGAATCTGTTGTAGACACGAACGGACGCTTTGTTGAATACATCTGAACAGGTTTGTACTCTTGTTCATCTTCTACGTCGACTTCTGCATCTGCTTCCATGTACTCTACGTATTGCGCATTTGCACTCACAGTTTTCCATCTGGTTATACCGTGGCTGCTGTCATGTGTTAATGGTTCAAATGTTATTACCGCAACTGATATGTCGTCGTACTTCCCATGTTTTGCCCTTGCCTCGTTTTTGGCGTAAGAGGAAATCACTTGAGCTGTATGAGAGGCAAGATTCTGTGGTTGCATCAGCTTCTCCAGTACGTCTACCCCAACAACATTAAGAACGCCATCTGTTACCAGTAGAAGTTTTTTGTGATACAAGGGATCCACAGTAAACCGAGTAATTTGCGGCTCGCACGAAATCTTTTCTTCAAATCCAACATCTCCGAATGACCTGGAATATGTACAGCGTGTTCCGTTTATGTCAACTCTTCCGTCTGCTGTCACAGTAGCACCAATCTGTCGTAGTCTTTCTAACTCCATAGGGTTTGTTGGTCTTTGTTCCTCTGTGAGGCGGCTGAGATGTGTCTTTGACGCCATACCACTTGTCATCAAGGACAGGAAGGCAGCAGTATCGCCAACGTGTCCGATGTATACCGTTTTCCCTCGCAAAACAATGCATGTTCCCACCGATCCCACTAGTTTCAAATCGCTGAATTTAGCGCGAATGAGTTCGTTCTTTAAAAGGAATGCTGAACGAATGGCAGAAGAACCATCTGAGCGTAGACTGTTATAATCAATGCTATGATGTAGAGATTTTGCTAGTTCCGATGAAACCTGCGAACCACTGTGTCCGTCGAAGATCCCAGCGTAGAAAAAGTGTTTTTGTGGATGAACGTATGTGGAAATTCTGTCCTCCACCTGATCCTTCTTTGATCCTACTTCAAATGCAGCACCGATAGATACATCCACACCTATCATTGGACAGGAAACACCTTTAGTCCCAGCTGTTAAATGTGTCCTTCGTGCAGAGCTTTCCACCGCATCCATAGATAGGACAGTCGTGCGAAGACATGTTTTTTCGACGTCAAAGTATCTATGTAAGCAAAAAGATAAACGTAAACAAATAAGATAATTATCAGGTTAGTCCATTTAATGTTCTAAGGTATGCTGTATACAATCCGATACCAGTTGCAAGAGTGGTGTGTTTCAGTCCTCAGCCAATATATTTGTGGGTATAGATTTTACGGATATATACAAAAGTCGAACGAAAAATACTAATTGTACATTAGCACAGTTAATGGTTACACTGTGTTGTTGTTACTGGTGATCTCTCAACTTCGACGAGATCCTAAAAATATACATATAATACTTTATGAAATTCTTAAGATTTATATTCCTTGTCTAATCATGTATTCATCATTTTCTGGAAATACATGCCAGTTCGTGAAAGGACTCAACTGTATGGATAGCGAAAAATTATCATCTTGAACAAGTCACATTATATTTCCACCACAATGATCTATTTAAACAGCGTTTTTAAATTGGTGAAAGGGAAAGTAGAGGGAGGTCAGGCTTTGCTACCTCCGGCAGACTAGATATCCCCATCATGGAATACCCGCCTTAAAAAATCGCTCAGAAAAAGACATTGATGGAACTAACCTCCATCCCTATCTTATAGTTACCCTATAAGCCTATCCGGCCGGACTGATTCGCCCCCTCCCGACCCCATAATTATTTTCCTTAGCCCTTAGGCTAGATGGCTGACACTTCCCACACTGGAAGTATGAAGTAAGATCCACCAGAAAATTTAAAACAATACAAGATGGCCGCCATGATGACGTCATAGTGGTCATATCTAAAATTCGTCGATTTTTGGGTCGAATTTTCGATTATAATTAATTTTGAAATGTTCTTCACGGAAAAATCTGATAAATAGAAAAAAATGCTCTGATTTCAAATAAATTAGCGCGTTTGGCGAAAGAAATGGCCTCACAATTGCGAAAAACCGATAAAACACTACTTTTGACTTACACCTCATGACGGCCATCTTGAATTTTCCCATAATGCACTGCACGGAGGTTTAGGTTTATTAGAATGGTCTGAAAATGTCGGCAATACATCTTTAGAAAAAGTCACTAAGTTTCAGCGTTCTACACCCTTGCGTTTAATTCAGGGTGGTGGACTGAATTATATACAGGTAACTGGAAGTTCGTTGAACACCATCAAAGCGAACTTCAATAGATATACAGAACTATGCAATAAATCTTAACAAGCACACTTAATTGTAACCGAGTCCATAACCATAAGCCTTATCCGTAATCCACAGCTCTTAATCCTTAACCACCAAAGCTCACTCTAACCCATCAACGCGGATTAAGTTTCTTGTTTTACAGCAGATTACAAGCGTCTAGTCCGTCATTCATAATCCAGCCGTCGTCCATTAGAGAATATCCGCGTCCATAATCCAAAGACCTATTCCATTTTCCATATAACAGTATTAGCACCAAATTCAAAAGACAATCATAGTATACATAAACATAGGCTTGTTTCCTGCAAGAGAGAAGCGGTCAACAGTTTTCAATGATGCCGGCAAGACATCATGATGTTCCAAAAATATCAAATCCGTATCGCTGATCAGTATTCTTAATCCGTAATATTCGTTTTAGATTCGTTATCCAAAAAACATGTATCTCAGTCACGCTTTGATTGTGACTGTTCATATGAGCACCATGAGGATATTGAAGTACATGTGTTCATACGGCCCCTAGCCCCGGGTTAAGCGGAATTAGACACAAGTTACGAAACGTAGTGCCATAGATCTTGCACGCTACGTTCGTACTTTGCTATCAGCATGCGATATGTATCGCCAAATTTGAGAAACTTTGAGTGGAGGCGCTTGGTGGAATAGCCCTGTTTTATAAGTTTCTGCAACAATGTTTTGTGACGTTGATTAAAATCATCACATTTAACACAGGATCTAGCAAATGCTACTAAGCGAGATATGTATACGCCATATGATAACTCTTCACTCACAGATTTGAGTTTCGTAAAGGGTGCCGATGAGCTATAACATTAATTTTTAAATTATACTGTAGCAGGCGCAAAAATAATTATCACATTCGTTTCCTCGCAACCGTATGTCATAGAAAACTGGCCTGCTACTTTATATAACATATTTGGAACCCAAGCGCCCCACTTTACCCGAGTGTAGTACTAAAATATAATCATGCATTAAATGCATTCATTTTACAACAGTTACAATAGGTAATGTCGGTGACTCTCTACTGACAAAACTAACTCACAAGTAAACGCCTACTGCACTTGTATGCTTTGTAGACGGGTATATTTATTGTTTCGTTCGTATACATTTAAAAATAGTGATTCTATGCAGATGGAAATGAATGTTCGATTGTAATACTGTAATACGCTTAGCAGCAGAAACCGGTGTGGTACACGATCACCAACAATATAAGCAAAAAGTCGGACTATAATTATTACGATAGAACATCTGTATTCAGCGATAAAAAACTGAAGGCATTCTATGTCAATGTCGCTAAAATACCGTGATATCTTTAGTGTATCAAACCTTTAAAAATATAAATGCAGTTACGTATAAACATATTAAGAGGTAGAATCTGACAAGTGAATTCTTTATTTGTTGTATGCTAATAATATTGTTGAACCGATAACACTTCCACTCTTTATCTTTTACACGGTATAGCCCTAAATACGATGACTCCTGCCAATCACAACAGTTCAATTTTGGCAAAACCAACTGCCATAGTCACCCCAGGAAAGACACGACAGCAAGTGAATATATGTTCCCAAGATACCAAGATACGCCTTACCCAAAGGAAACAAGGACCAAAAACATTCAACCAGCCGATGATACTTAATTTGGGTTGGGGTTAGGATTAGGTTAGATTAGGTTTAGAGTAAGGGTTAAGGGTTAAGTGGTTAGGATTAGGGTTACAGCTAGGGTAAGGTTTCGCTGGAGCCCAGGGTTACGGTTGGTAATCGGGAAATGCTTGACACACAAAAAGGCGCACAAAAATTCTACCGGGGACGCCTGGTCTCGTCTGAATCAGTCTCCCTTGACCGTGTTATATTTAAGATTAATGTTAAGGTTTAGGTTACGTTTATGGGTTTAGTGTTAAGGGTTAATATTGATAGTTACGGTTTGCTCTTGGGAAAACATCGAGTGTTGCTGGCAGGCTCAGGTGCGGCAGAGGGCTAATACATGATTACTGCTTACGTATCAATACAAAACACGAAATTCTTTCAGGGTTATGATTTAAGGGATAGGGTTAAGGGTTAAATGTCGGGGTTAAAGTTTAACCTGATTTACGAGTTAAGGACTTTTGGTAGGGATTAGTGGTTAAAGGTAATTATTTGGGAATAAGGGATAGCGTTTGGTTTAGTGTTAGGGTTAGGGCAGCATCGAGTGTTGCCGAGAGGCTCAAGTGTGGCAGGGGATAATCTCTTATTACTGCTGGCGTAATGAACACAAAAAAAACGAACTGTTTTCAAGGTTAAGAGTTAAGGGTTGGGTTAGGGCATAGTTTGGAGTTAAGGACTTGTATTAGGGATTAGTGGTTAAGGGTAATTGGGAATAAGGGATAGCGTCTGGTTTAGTGTTAGCGTTTGGACAACATCGGGTGTTGCTGGCAGTCTCAAGTGTGGCGAGGGATAATACCTTATTACTGCTGGAGTATAAATAACAAACGAAATGCTTTCAAGGTTAAGAGTTAAGGGTTTTGTTAATGCAGAGTTTGGAGTTATGTACTTGGGATACGGATTAGTGTTTAAGGATTACGAGTTGGGAATACGGGTTATCGCTTGGCCTATGTGTTGGATGTAGGATTTGCGTTTCCTTCGAAAGGCACTTGCAACCTTCGACGTCCACTATAGGCAGACGAATTTCAGACGATTTCCATATATCGTTGAAGCTGTCCAACAGTAACAAAAAATACGTCCGAACTAAACTTGAGAAAGATTCAAGCGGTAGTTCCTGAGAAATAGCGGTAACAATAATTGTTTACGGACGGACCACGGACGAAAGGCTATTTGAATGGTGGGTTCAAAATATCTTAGTAACATTACAGATGAGAAATTTGCTGTCAACGAAATGTGGACACCCGTGGATGTGGATACAAATTCTGACTGTCCGAAATGAATTGTCTTTATCAAAACCAATAGGTCCCTTACAAGTATTACATAGCCAAGTTTCACAAATTAGTATACAATATTTTTCCACTGCTTTTTTGACTGTCCTACACAAAGATGAACTGGCTAATTGTTTGTGTTCTCATTTCAATCAGTTAACTCCACTGGTTTTGTGATTTTTTAAATAATTCAAGATTGAAAATTAGAAATACTTCCAATTCGTGAGTGTCTCAACCAAAAACTAGTGATAATCGGGAATGCTTGACTCAAGGCGCACAAATTCTACCGGTGACGCCTGGTCTCATTGCGATCAGTTGCTTCACTTGCTCTTGTGATATGTAAGACTAGTGTTACCCGTTACTGGTTGTTCACGGGTTACTTTTAAATAGCAATGTTAATGGTTAGTGTCAAAGGTCGTGGTTAGAGTCAGGGTTTGCGTTAGTGTTAGTTACTGGGGGAAAACAGGGTTAGGCTGAGGGTTAGGGTATTGTAAAACAGCAATGTTGTGTGTCAGTGCTAATGGTGACAGAGGGAAAATACCTGCTAATTTTGTGGCATGAACGCACAAAAACGAACTACTGGCTGTTTTTTTGGTTAATTCCAGACATTCTGTTTCTCGTTTAACCTGTCAAAAAGAACAGTAATATACGTATTGTTTTTATTCAAATGGCAAATTCGAGGTCACTGAAATGTAATAAATGATCTGAATATATTTCCGGTGAGTATTGAGTTTTTTTAGTCTAGTTTAGTTGTAATCGGGCAGTATTGACACAAGGCGCACAATAATGCTACCATTGACTGACCATCTGCTGGTCTAATTTCTAGCAGTTACCTCCCTTCATTCTGTGATCCATTAAATTTCAAGTTTGAAATCCTACTAATAAATGAGAGAATCTTGTATTTAAAATACATGTATATTAGGAATTTGAGACAATACTTGACGCAAGGCGCGCAATAATTATATCGGTGACTAACCATCTTGTGATCGTTTTGGCGTATGAAGAGAAATAAGAAACCTTGAGTGGTAGTGATCAATGTTTAAGGGTAAGTGGTTATTGTTTAGGGTTATCGGATAAGAATTGGTGTCAATTGTAAGAAAGGTATAGTGGACTTAATTATTAACTATCTGCGAACGTTATAAACAATATTTGTCCGGATAACCAATTATTTAATTAAGTTCAGGGCTAGGGTTAAGTTTAGGGTTGTTTACAGCTCGATTGTTTTACAGAAAGGGCACACTTTTTATAATATTTCCGTCACATACATAACACATTTTACGCACGCTGAAGTGACAAAATGGACACTCCGAGTGAGGTCAATTGCGAAGGGTACCTGTTACATGAAATAAAGGTCGTATCACATAACTTACCCCGATATCTGGTCGCCAATTAATGTTGAAGATTGTGAGCGAACGTATAACGTTAACTTTCATATAATTTTCGAAATCTTGTAACAAGAGTCGAAGATTGGAAATATGTCTCCTATTCTTCCGACAGGATATTCCCGTTCTTGCAGTACGCGCCAACATCTAATGTGCACCGTTGTCACTTGAATCTAATCCGGAATTACGGATTGCATTAAAAGTTATGTTTCTGTTATCGCGTCTTCATCGGCGCAATAATCCGATGGTCTCAGTTCCACCAATATATTTTCCTGCAAAACTTCTGATCAGGCAGATAAATAAATATCTATTTGTAGATATCGTCTAATTTACCAACAGATAAGTGTAGAGACAATGTAACTGTATTTTGCACACGAGTCACAGCCGTTCTAATAGAGGTCAGGTGTCATGCAGCTGTTTGCACATGTATGCTTAAATCCCGACCAAAAGCTGTTGAGGCCAATCAACATATAGCTGTCAGCAACATAAGCTTTTTGGTAAAATGCCTAAAAATGTCTTCAGTAAACAGATAATTGTCAAGAAATCAGATTGATATATATGGGAGACGTCAATCGTGAAGAAACAACTTTAAAAAAATCAGCGATATGCCACCACAAAGTCACATGTTTTGTTCACTGTATTTCTGGTCTCTCTCTCTCTCCCTCTCATATATATATGGTCAGTGTTGCGCACAATTAAGTTTATGTAGATAAGTACATGACCAACACAAGGAAGAGAAGCTGTACAAATGTAACTTGTGTCTGTATATTTGTACACTATTGAAGAATATCTAAAAAATCAATCACTCACACTGGAGACAGGCCGCTGGAATACAACTGTATTTAAGACAGTTTTACTTCAAACCATCTAAATCGCCGACAGAACTCACGACCAAACCCTTATGTTTAAAAATCTGTTATCATTTCCATCAGTAACTTTCCTTGAGCCTTTTAACTGCGAAATTAAAAATAATAGCAAAGAAATAGACCAGTAAATTCGGAAAAAAGCGTGTACTTTCGGAACCCCGTACTGTCTAATCTGCCATTACCAATGTCTACTGTGAATCAAAATATACCGGGGCACAGACAGTGTGCAACTAAAAATGAATGAAAATGAAGTATATATGTCATCTTAAGAGAAAGTGGACAAAACCAAATTTCTCTGAGTTTGTTTCATTGAGAACTAATTTAAAAATAGAAAGATATTAGCGAATCACCTTTTTTATACATTACGGAATGTTTTCTCTGGTAATATGAAATCTTCTATTACAACAACAAAATTCAGGACGGTGAGGTATTCATCTTGCATGTCGCTCTATTATCCTATTTCCAGTGGATCATATAGATACAAGTTTTTTTGGTACAATGTTTTATTTACTGAAAACGGAAAGCAGCCGGATAAGACCGTATAGCACCAGGCATATCCGATCAGAGGTTTAGTGACTTTCAATGACATCGTTAATCCCATTTCGGTTCCAGGTTTTAACTGAAAATGGTTTGTCGCGAGTACTCATTGCGCTGGAGATGTAATCGGCAGTAGTCTGTACCAGTACATCTTCGCTGCAATTTACAAGACGACATGCGGGGTAAGTGTTAAACCATATGTCATTTCAAATCCGAATCGCTATTTTCAATAATGAATCTACAAGAATCTGTGGAAAGCTACTCCTGTGGCTTCTTCAAAACACACATTCAAATTTTAATTCAAATTATTTATGACGATAATTCTATACGCCGGATGCCGGTGATGCCAGAACTCACTACAGCTGGGGTGTCACTCATTGGATGTATAATTCGCCAGACGGCGTTTGGTGTAAGTGGTAAACAATGTATTACTTCAACCAGAATCTCTATACAGCAGGTGGTAACTATATTAGAAGAGAACCTATACGTTATTTGGCTTGCTTTGTAGCCCACATGATAATCAGCACAGCAGAAATCCGGAAGAACCAACCCGAGCGTAGTACCGGCTATTTCATTGTATCCAAAAGTAGTTCCATTGAAACCTCCTGGTGTCAATGTACCACTACCTCAAATGACCCTGTCCAAGACCTCACATTATTTTCTTTATTTTCTTAGCACTACCCATACCCTTACCTTAATACCAACAGTGACCATTATTCCTAAACCTTAACCCATAATCTTTAACCACTAATCTGTAACCCATAACTCTTAACTCCTAACCATGAAAGTAGTACAGTAGTGTTGTTTTTGCGTATTGATATGCCACTAATGTAATTACGTAATCCCTCCATCTCCCGTTTCCAACACTAACAGAAAAGCCAAACCATAAACCCTAACCCTGCAACTAGTTCCATATTGTGTAGAAAGCGACGTTAAATTCTATTCACTCACTCACTCACTCCATATTGTGTATCCATGTACCCTACCATTAATGAAGCTCTATGCGTTCATGCGCATCAGGCTGACATTCAGTATACATTTGATACGACCCTAAACTTTAACCGTTAACCATAACTCTGAAAGTAGTCCATTCTTAGCCGGACCTCCATCTATATTTTGCAAGACGCTAACCGTACCCTTCTCCTATTGTTTCTTGAATTAGGATAATTTTACTTGCATGTTTCCAACATAATTATTCTGCGCCTTGTGTCAGATATGCTGGGAATGCCAATGGACTTAGTTATTAGAAGAGAATACTTTCTCGTGACCAAGAAATACAAATGTCTGTTATTTTGCTATAATCTTTCTATTTTAGCAAATCAATGCATTTGGCCGGATTCTCTATTCACGATTCTTTTTTCCTATTCTAGTGTAATGTTTTTTTTAAGATTTTTGTCTTCAATTAATCTCTAAAAACATGACCACGACCATGGTGATTATTGTACATTGTCTCTTTTACGTTGATTGGTCAGATGGTATGGCGACCATCTTAAATTTTGTCGGCATTGGAGATAAAATAAATAAACATCTCCCAAACCACTCCGCGGAATTCTACCAAATCCGCTATATTGCTATATTTCTCATTGTCTGTAATATTTGTATTTGTATCGATCAAAACGTGTCCGACTGGTGTCCTAATGGATATTACAAATTTGTGTCGGTCTTCTTCGTGTCGACACATTCTGGCTAAACATATTGGCTGGAAGCGCTAAACACATTTCAAAGAAATTTGGAGGAAATGGTCTCTTTCAAACTCTCCATTTTATCAGTTTTCTTACGATCTCTGGTCTCTTTGGCGGACCAGTCAATTACAGGCTTCCGGTTTGATCACTCTCGGAGATATTGACCTTAATATAAGACATTAAATTACCCGATCTACTTGCTTTCATTTCGAAGCTGCTGGCAGGCTTCAATGTATTTTTTGCAATTTGACAGATTATAAGGTCAAGGAAGGTTGAAATGATTCCTTGAAAGTTCTACTTGAGAAAACCATGGAATGAAATTAACTCTTAAATTAATCCGTACATTATTCTTGAAAGTATTTTGTTATTTGTGCATTCGTACGCCGAAAGAAAAGTAATACAATATTATCTGTCCGCCAACTCTTAACCTTACCTTCAACTGTCTGGCCTAAAGTTAACCCCCACTCCTACCCTTAACTCGTAACCGTAAGCCCTAATCCCTAGATGTTTAATCACGAAACACTAAACCTAACAATCTTAATCATTAAGACCTCACAGACCTGAAGGTTGCTGTTATGGTAGAAGATTACCAGAGAAAATATTACGTAATGTATAAAAAAGGTGATTAGCTAAAATTTGGTTTTGTCCACTTTCCCCTGTCCAAAATTAAAATGATATATATACTTCCTTTTCATTCTTAATCTCCGGGATCCTTAACCCTTTACCCTAAACGTACCTAAACGCTAAAAAATGGTTCTGGCGCCGGTGAATGCGAATGCACCAATGCTGTACCGCTCGCACTGACATCACAGCTTTGACATAAGTCGACGTTAGCTTTTAAAATGACAGCTGGTGTGAGTTCATCTTCAATAAATCACATTAATATTTGACCACATCGAAAGTTCTAGACGGTCTTATTTTACTTTTGTCGTCGACGAATGCAGATACTGTTGCTTGCTGTTCAAGGAATGAACTCAATTTAACCTTGCTATGAACCCGTTTGACTCTTTGCATTATAAATTGTCGTTATTATAATCGTGAATCATGGCCTGCTTTTTTGTCTAGCCTTATCAGCTTATATATGCCCGTGGCTTGTGTTAGGGTTAAACGGAAGGTTTTGCAGACGTATATCGGGTAGTTCCTTTTTAAGTTATCCCTAGACCCCGTTGTCTCTTCAGTACGACATAACCCTATACTCGGTAGCTCTAACACTCCACAAGTCCCTTTTTCAGAAAGAATTAAACTTGGCGAAAAGGGGGACCGTGGCGATGTTGGACATCACAGGATCGTCTCTCTAAGATCTTGCCAGAAACGGTTAATCCTATATATTAGGTCATACTAATTATTTTCCTTATCGCTTAGGCTGAAGTTTTTATCGCCCAGACGTCTTTGTCTATCTTCACCTTATACGGTTTCAACACCAAATAATTTTCGGGCCCTGATAACAGTCAGTCAGTCATATTTAATGAGAAAGTGTATACCAACTTGTGCTCATCGGTGATGTAAACATTGACTGGCTGGACTCGTCAATTGACAGTTGTCGTTTGAAGGATATGTATGACACGTTTGACTTATGTAATCTAGTGACGAAACGGACATGTTTTAAAGTGACAGGCGGAACGTTAATAGACCACATGTTAGTCCCCAATAGCCATTGATTCTATTGTAACCGGGGATGTAGACTTAAGAAATTAAGAAAGCCACGGGATTTGATCGAATTCCAGCTAAATTGTTAAAGCATGCCGCAACAGTAATATCTGTACCTCTAACGAGAGTTTTAAAACCAATAAATTTCCAACGCAAGGTAAACTTGCTGAAGTTAACCCAGTGTATAAGAAGGACGATCATCCGGCGAAAAAGAAATACCGTCCCATCAGTAGTCTTACTAGTATATCTATATCTATATCTAAATAACCAACTACAGTGTTTTACCATCTGCTTATAGAAAACCGTACAACACACAACATGTTTTAATCAAACTAGTTGAACAGTGGAAGGAGTCATTAGATAAGGGTGGGGCAGCTGGTGCGTTAATCTCTTACTGACTAAACACTCTGTGTATTGCATGAATGATAGCAGTGTTTCGCTTCCTAAAAGCTACTTAGGAAACAGGTATCAGACGGCTAAGCTCGGTAACAATAGGGAATTGTAAATGACGTTCCCCAAGGGTCAATATTGGGGCCCATTTTATTTAACACATTCACAAACGACCTATTTTATTTTGTGAAATCATCTACTCTTGCGAATTATGCAGGCGATAACACATTGAGTGTCATTGGGTACACACTTTGGGAAGTAATATGGAGAAAATTCAAGAACGTGGATTACGCCTAGTACACAACGAATACACTTCAACGCATGCTGACTTGTTAGTTAAATCTAACTTACCATCGTCAGTTATTTTTGCATCAGCAGCTCTTGGTGACGGAAGTCTATAAAGCTATAAATGACATCAGTCCTAAATATACCCAGGAATTGTTCAGCGTGAAAGACATAAAATATAACTAAGAAGAAGCAAACAGTTAGACATTCCACTTTGCAAAACTACTAAGCAGGACAGATGTCCATCATGTATCAGGGGCCCTGGAATGCTTTACCACAGCACATTCAAATTGCAGAAAAACCTCTCAGTATTCTAAAAGCTCGTGCTGAGTTGACAAGGATTAGAGTGAATATTTAGGTTTTTTTTTCAATCTTGTAAATACAAATTTAGCAATATCTATGGCAATACTAAACAAACATTATGCCACACATCCCATTCATTAATTCGTTCATTTATTTATTTATTTGTATATTCTTACAATGTGTATATTTCCCTGTTTTGTATGTTACTTGTTCGTTTACTCTGTTATTTGTGCCGATGGTAATAGCTCCTGTGTGAGTTACTAATCGCTTGCATTTTCCTCCTAACTGTTTCTAATTCTGTAAACCGACGTTAAATAAACTATATTATCTATCTTATTGTCAAATCATGTGCGCAAATCTGTTTCAGTTTTAAATTACACGAAGAATTTAGACAAGCATATAAAATGTTCGGCATAATCAACCTATCTCGATCATTTTATACACTTCAAATAATTTTATTGATGAACTAATGTACTTTGTTTATTCCAGATGCAATCTTCCTCAGCGCCATTCCCTCAGTTCTAGCGCTGGCCTTGTACTCCCTTCTTTTCCACTGCAAAATGGATGATGATAACTCCACACCCCTATGGGATTTTCGATTTGCAGACATCACTATGGACAAACCCTTGACTTTATTGGATGAGTGGAAAGTCCCGTTTGATGACTTCGTCGATTTTACGTCGAAAACATCCTTAGACGGATTTCTCGTTTCATCGATGGAGAATGATCTGGGCTTCATAAAACCTTTGTTGCTACCTATTCGATTTGGCAGGGGACGACAAACCACCTTTACCCAACTTTCACTGAAGGGTTTCTTGAACATACCAGGAGCGTGGAGACTTCCGGCAATAAGTGTATGCAATTGCAGGGGGTTGAATGTATACATGTCTGTTTTAACTGCGACGCAGGACTCCTTCCGTACAACAGCGGACAATGTTGTTGACACATTTCTAGATCACTTGATGACCCACTTGGTCCCAAAGGTCATAAACGACGCACCACGTTCGAGTAGCATCGTGCGGCAAAATTCGTTAATTTCTCCATTAGGTCATTGTTTGATTGAAGCGCGAGAATGGTCATATTTTACAAATGCCATAAAACAGTGTTTGTCGCAGGATGATTTCCTTACACCCCAATATCCCTTAGCTAGATGTTTTTTCTTTGTGGCCAGCTTTGGTGAAGACGCCTGCGATGTAGACATTGACAGCTTTTTGGCGAACGTGTTTGATGAGAACAAATGCAGCGATATGTTGTGTCACATTGCTCAAACATTTACAACATCTGAACATGCTCTATTTTGGACGCGTAAATTGGCAAACAGTATTTGTCACAATGGTACTGTGTATAGCTCCTGTGGTTTATACCAGCTCGGGTCGGGTTCCATCCACATTGGTCGCGAAAATACTTTGAAAGCTGTTTTGCCGGATCACGACATACGTTTTCTAACAATATACAACACAACTATGAAAGGCCTAAGACAAAAATCCCAGACGGTTTCTCTGCCATATATACCGTTTGAAACATGCTCAGTGGCGACATGCCTGTTGCTATCTTCATCTCGATTTCGCACCCTCAGAAGAAGTAAACGGTTTGATAAACTCTTGTCGAATACACGAAAAAATTTGGCTGGAGAATTGGTCAACGAGGCACTGGAAAACGAATTCCATATTGACCAAGGATGTCGTGTCGAAATAGTGGTCAACACCAAAGGTAGATCAGCTGAATTTTACTTTGGATTCGACTTGCTTCAGCTGTTGAAAGGACTCTGCAAACCACATGTACATCCGGTGTATGCGCTTCCAAAGTACGATTTTTTGCGTTACTGGAGAGAAATTATTCATGCGTTAACTGGGACACTTTTAAAGCATGTTCAGGTGTTGAATTCTCAGAATCACAAGAAACTAAGTCTTACTGACGTATGTTCTAGCGCACTCTGTGAAAATGCGCTTGCCTTTTTGTTGTACGGTAAAGAAGCTCATCTGAAACGCCTCAGTCCGTTTGGCTTCGGTCGTACAATTTTCGAGAAGGAAGGCAGATTGAGTTTTAACGCAGATTATGTATGTGTGAAACAGAATATGTTGTTGGCATTTAACATCCCCTTTGGGTTCATCATCAGTAATGTCCTCATCAGTAAGGACAGCTTGTGAGGACAGCTTGTGAGACAGTGCGCGATTTTACCATCGATGTAAGTACTCTCCTTGTACATACCGTATCAGCCTGCTATCTCCAATTTGCAGCCCTGTTACTCTTTGTATACCGACAAGCCATGCAAGATTGGGGAGTTAAACACCACCCTTACTTTTGCGAAACGCCCATAGGGCAAATACTGAATCGACCATTGTCCTCCAGTTACACCATTGATGTTGCTCGATTTATAGATTATGAGCAATATGCCAAGATGATCGCTTTTCAAACGCCAGATCCTCCCAAGGACTGTGTTCTAACAGTGTGTGTAGATTTGTTGACTGAAACAATGGCAGATGAAGATTTAATCTCGGAGGAAACAGTTCGCGAGCTTCTCTCTCGTGGCCTGGCCAAGGCCTTAAATGTAGCTTGTCTAGAGGGAGTCCCGTTTTCGATAAGATATGTTCCCCTGCCATCTGTTAATCTCCTTTGCTTCAAACCACTCAAGTTTTCATTACTGGTTCCACCTGTACATCAAGTACAGCATTTTTTACGTGTGACGAAACATTTGCCAAAGGAATCTACTAAGGTGGTTTTTCAAGGAGTTCTGCATTTACTTCCGTGCTTGTGCAACTTGAGGCTTACTGCAGGAAACCTTCCGTCATGGGCCATACAAATATTCGCTTTGCTCTTGGTTCGTTTTCCTGAAGAGTGGTGTATGAACGAACTGATTCGTCTGTTGACATGTGCACTGGCAATCACAAGTGAACAGAACGGATTATGTGTCACTCGTCTAAGCCAAATGAGGATATCCCGTTGGGTTCGCCGAAAGTCTTGCGCAAATGTATCGTATCTGGTCACGAGCAAAGTATGCTCATGGTACCGAAATAGGCTTGTTGCCAAGAGTATTGAAAGTATTGACAAAGTAAACAGCCCACGATTAGTGAGCGAGTTAAAAGGGTGCAACTCTGACACACGAGTAGTTCAGAGACTGAACAACTATAACTTAAAATGTCCACACGCTTGAATAAAGCAATTTGTGAACGAAAGTCCCAAAACAGCACTGTAAATTACAGATGATTTACGATGTCAAAATTGTTATAAAGAAGTCGAAGTGAGATAAATATCAGGGCTACTGTTAGGCACAGCGAGAAGGCTGAGGATTTTAAGCAGGATATGGATTTTTTTATTTGTTCACATTTTGCTGCAGTTACTTCTGTTTGAAAGTGGATTCTTGGTTAGCGTTATATAAGTGGAAATTGCAGAAATCGGCCTGTTCTGTATCAACCTGGCTGACATTTTCTCATTTTGTTCATACTGCGCATTGGAATATATAGACCTGTCAATCCTGTTATTAGCTTGTACATTTTAACTTCTCGATTAATTTATCTCTGATAGCTAGCGGAACCAGCTGACCCAATACTCCATATAGATTTTTCCTGCGTAATAGTGCGATACATAGAATGTATAAAAAGATTACAACTATAAACTACTAAAAACAAACCAAATGTGCACTACTGGAGCTGAAATTTTAAAGAATTGTTCATATTGTGAAGCAGAATAAAAAGCAATATGGACATCATATTTTTAGCCCAACGCCATTAGATGGCGAGCTGTTAAATGGCTTTTCGTCCGGCGTCCGTCCGTAAACAATTCTTGGTACAAATTTGGTACACACATTTCCCTTGAGTCGTAATTGTGCAACATGACTTTTTTGTTCAGATTCCGAAATTTAATATGGCTGCCGGGCGTCAATTTGAATTTCATGTTAAAAGATTGTTACCGTTATTATCAGGAACTATCGCATGGATCTTTCTCAAATTTAGTGCACAGGTTCCTTGTGGGCTCCAGTTGTGTAACAACCATTTTTGTACTCAGATTCTGAGTGCCATCTTGAAATTCATAGAATTTAACAGTCGAAATTTTGTTACCGCCATTTCTCGTGAACTACTGCATGGATGTTTCTCAAATTGGTACACATGTCCCCTGCGGGTCATAGTTGTGCAACATTCCCTCTTAGGTCAGATTCGGAAGGGCTGTCAGCCAACCGTCCTGAATTTCAAAGAGATAATTTGTTATCTCTACATCTCAGAAAGTAGAGAATGGAAATTTCTGAAAGTTGGTACACAGGTCCCCATTGGGTCCTAGTTGTGCAGCATACCTTTTTTGGTCAGATTCGCAAATTCGGTATGGCTACCGGACGGCCATCTTGAATTGCATGGTCAAAGTTTGTTACGACTATTTCTCCGGCACTGCTGCGTGTATTTTTCTCAAATTTGGCACACATGTTCCAAGTTGGTCCTAGTTGTGCAACATGCCTTTTTTTTTGTCATTCACTATTTCTGCCGTGTAGGCATTTTGAAATTCACCGTCGCTATTTCTCAGGAATTACTGCATTGATCTTCCTCAAATTTTGTAAATATGTTCTCATTGGGTTCTCGTTTTGCACTTTGCCTTTGTTGGTGAGATTTGATGATTCAATATAGCTGCCATTCTTGAATTTCACAGTCGAACTTTGTTGCAGCTATGTCTCAGGAACTAGTACATGAATCTTTCAACTATTTGATATACAGGCAGTCACTGGTATTACAAATGGTTAACCGCGGTTATAAATAAATGTTAACTTTTTCTCGGCCACCCAAATTTAGTACACATTTCGAATTTCCAAATGGTGTCTTCTTAGTAACAATAGACAAAAAGATTCTCTTGTCAGGATCCATCTGAGGTCTCTCGTTTATATTGCGTATGGAAAGAAAGTTGAATATTCCTTAACACTTCACGACGCAAAATCTCCATGTGGAAGTTGCAAACTTTCTATATCAATCTGACTGATGTTTTCACAGATTATTCATAATGTGGAAAAAGAACACCACGAATCTCCTTTTGTTGGATAGAAAAAAATCTCCATCATTTCTATATGTCATCAAGCGGATTATCGATTAACATCATATTGCGTGAAATCTCGAAACAGGAATTGCAAGTATTCGTTATTTCACTAGTGTCAATTCTAAATGACAGAAAATGACAGGCGTTAAATCAGCTGTTTCACACATATTTATTTCAATTACCGTTGGCCTTGCACCTTGTGCTTACATACGGCTGAAACTGAAATACGAACCTTCTCTATGTAGAAATAGTTGACGAGTCCGAAACTGAAACATAGACAGGAAGGGTGACGATTGTAGCAATAAAGCTTCTTGACTGATAATAATGTGTATGTATATTTGCAAATGTTAATAGGCATGTTTCGATTCTTGTTCACTCTGTGCATATAATGAATAAATGGGAATACTTTATTTGTTATAATCACACTATGTTGCATGTCCGTTGTCAATTATCAGAGCTACAGTCTTATTAACAAGCGGTATATCACTCCGTAGCAATCATAGCGCTAGTCCAGTATTTCGGGTGAGCAGAATGATTTGCCAAGCTTAGACTGCTTGTCAAAAACTTGAAATGTCGGTGACTTTAGGAATATTTTTTTCTGTTTCACACGGGTATTATTGGTACGCAGTTCTGGAAGTGAGGGGGTGGGATAAAGAGAATTTGACAAACAAACTGTGATTCAAATGATTGTGTAATTAAATGCACTTGCATTTAATCTTTAAATTCTCTTTGTGATATTTCAGATTATCAGGATAATTTGGCCTCATGATCATGTGTGTGTTTTTTTCTTGTTGGCATGTTATTGTCTTGAAGAGAAGCATGGTGATCCACGATTTTCATTAGATTTTTCGATTCACCATTGTTCCAGAAAGAGATTCGGGCATTTCGGAGAAAATGACATTTTACATTATTAGAAAATATGAGCTTTTTCTATGAAAATAGAGGCCTTTTTCAGAGAATTCTTATCTAATCCCATATAATAGTATATGGTTAACCTCTTATAGTAGACCATATAAATTCTTCGATTATGCAAAAATAAGCCTTGGGACCCCTGAATTTTATTCTTTATTCTGAATGTTAAAGGTTTAAGCTACCCGTTCTTGAAATATAAGAAAAATGACATTTTATTTTCAAAGTGTCTGGAACCTCCTTAAAAGACCAATTTTCAGTATCATGCTCATGATAATATGTCATGTAATTCGACAAATATATGTAGGTTTATTGGTTTGGTGAGAAGTTTAAGCCGTACGATGTCGAACATTGCGGGTTACTTCTTCTGGGTATTCTTGCATTTACCAGGTTTACTCCGTCTTGAGGCGTTTACTCCATCAGACGTCTCCGATGCTCATCCATTAACATCAGATGAGTTGTTTGTTTGAGCTGATCTGTAATCACAGTTTCCGAGCTAGCATATCTAACTCCGCTTAAGCTGGTGTTAGGAGCCATAATTTCCAAACGAAAAGCTGTAACTTTGATCACGTGTCGCTTAACAGAGTCAGTTCTCCAATCGTTTCGAGAATCTAACCAATGTCTGATGGGAAGTTAAAATAATACTGTTATTGCAGAATTGGGAAGTCAAGTACTTATCCAGTTATATTCCATAACATAAAACGAGACTTGTTTCCTTGTCAAATAACCAAGATTGATCCCTACAATGATGAAGTGCAATCGCAGGATGAATTCGTTTCTTCCGCTGTTAAATTTTAAATTCTAAAATCTTTAAAAGCAGAATCTTAGAAAGGTATTGCCATATGTGCTGAACCATTATTTAATTGAACTGATGATCATCCCATTTATATTCTTGTTTTGTCTCGAATAATATTAGCTGTCCATATTCAAATTGCACACAGCACACTCACTTTTGTGCTGCCGAATACATTCATCTTCTGATCCTGTGATTGGGCAAATATACGGGACACCCACTGACCACTACAGAACCTGCGAGCCGTTCGGTTTGGTGTTCTGCTATGATCGTTGGACCAGTGGTCTATATTGTTGGATAAGTGCTTCAACATTGGATCTATGATCTAGCACTGAACCGATGATCCAGAAATAAAGATACAATATTAATCTTGTTTGGAACTCCATTTGACCTATGATAATACATTCGACATCAACCAATAGTGATCCACTCACCATCCATTCAGGGACGAGCATCCTGTTTAGTCCGCGGTGAACCAGTGATGGTCCGCGGTGATCCAGTGATGATGCAGGTTAATTACAATACTATCAACGGATAAATGATCCAGGATTAAATCCAAGTTGATTCAGGCCTACATAACCTTTTTTATTTGCTTATTTATGGTTCATTTCGCTAGTGTAATGTGGCACAAACTTATAATTGTTAAATATGGAAAAAAATGTAGAAAAAAATAATGAAATAATGTTAGAATATGAATATAAACCTATGAATATACCTTACATTAGCTGTATGTAACGGTTAATTTGAGTAATTCCCATCGATGTGTCTTAGGAATATGGATTTGGTTTACTATAGCTGGTCGCCCAAACATACATATCTGGAAGACTTTATATGTATTTAAATCTATTTCTGTGTAGGTTAAGCGTGTCTAAGTAGTGCCAGACATTTGAGAGGAGGTAATACGATAAAAGCCGTTATTACTGCTACAGCATTGCGTTAACAGTCCTAAGCTATGCAAACTTACGTAAAACGTTCGATATTCAGGATTTTTTTCTTTCGTTAAATTGCACGGCCAAATGAAAGAGTGACGCCAAAGTAGAATTTCAAGGACAAGGATTGATTAAAGATTTAGTTTTGGAGAAAGCTTCGTTCCCCGTATATTTGCTTGACGAAAAAAATACTTCGCTCACAAACCAGACATAACCAGCAGCTAATGAGAAGCATTTTTTCTCTAGATTCTAACGTGGAATAATTTGTTTCAGCACATTTGTCTGGTGTTGTCGGACTGTTCTCAAAAGAAGAATATTGGATTCCACATCTCTTTGTGGCTCTGTAATGGGAAACGTTAGATGAAGTAAAGAAATCAATTCAGTGCACTCTTTCCTCCTGAAATTATTTAGCAGTGATGACTTGAAAAACTCTGCATTATTGAAATCTGTGTGGCTGAAGAGTGACACCGGATGACTAAAATAAATAAAATTGGTTGCTGGCAATGTTTTTTAAAATATATTTGGACCTTTTAGGCTGGGAATGATTGATTGATCTAGAACATGGTGAGCTTGTCTCAGAGGAGGTATTAGTGTAATGCCTTTGACATTTTTACAACAACAAAAAAATCATGTAGTTTCGTTTCCTTGATATCGGCACGACGGTGCCTACATGTGCCAGAACACGAGAGTGTCCACAGTTCCTATTATCCTGGACACTGATCAACCCAGCCAGTACAGTAGGGTTAGTGGTGGAAAGGTAGGTGGTCGGGTATAGGCATGTGTGTAATAGGTTGGTGGTGAGAAGGTATATCTGCGGTAAGTGATACCTGTGTGGTGGGTTAGTTTTATTTTGGTGGTAGCAAATCAGTACTGTTAGTCAATTATCTTTATTGACTCAGGAATAATTGCCTCTCGTCATACAGTCAGATACACTTGGCGGAACAGTATGCACATAATATCTTTGTCGTGGGGACAAGCAAATACAATACTATGCCGTATCTCTTAATAAATTAGCTTCGTGGACATATTTCCCTAATTTCCGGACACCTTGAGTTCTACTCGATAATAAAATAAGAGCTTTATATACACTTGTTTGTTTCCAGAAATACTTATTTACATATTTTTCTCTCAATTCTTTGTAAAAAGGGCATATTAAAAGGAAATGATACTCGTCTTCAATTGCATTGCTTTCAAATCTTTCACATATTCTATTTTCTCTATGTAATCAATTATCATGGCGACCAGTTTCTATTTTTAGCCCACCATCACCAGATGGTGGGCTGTTCAAATCGCTTTTCGTCCGTCGTCCGTCAGTCAGTCCGTCCGTAAACAATTCTTGTTATCGCGATTTCTCAGGAACTACTGTATGGATCTCTCTCAAATTTGGTACACAGGTTCCCCTTGGGGCCTAGTTGTGCGAGATACCTTTTCTGGTCCGATTCGAAAATCCAATATGGCCACGAGGCAGCCATCTTGGATTTCCCCATGAAACCTTGTTATCGCGATTTCTCCGGAACTGCTTCATGGATCTTTCTCAAATTTGGTACACAGGTTCCCCTTGGGGTCTAGTTAATTTATGTGATGATGTTCTGAGTCTCGTTAATGCTATGCGATGGTAAACATTTGTAATTTTTGATAAGTAATCTTCATGAGTACAATGTTCTTTAGTATATCTATAGAGGAATAATCTTGGCGACTGTAGTTTGGCACGCCATTCAGTTAATTATATATCATTTGACCTCATTTTATATACACCTCCGTTGCCATAACTATACAATAATCGTTTGACTAATGTAACCCAGTTGTCAACACCATTCTCAGATAGCACCTTCACATTAGAATATACATTCACCAGAATACAATTATCTGCTTGCATAATCTTAAACCAGTATTTCACTATCCGCACTAGCCTGTTATTACGTAATGGCTGGCGACCTAGTTCTCCATAAACAGCAGCATTTGGGGTAGACATGTTCACTTACAAAATTGTCGATGTACCCGTTCAACTGTGAGTGCTTGATGGAAACCCCACATTTCACATCCATAATTTAAGATTGATCCCACACATGTGTCGAATAATTCGCAGGCGTTTTTCAAATCAAGGCTCTGAGCGTACCTGAGATAAACACATATCACGAATCGTTAGATTCTTGGTATGTGCTTTAGAATAGGTTAACCAGAAGACTGTACTGTGAAGTGGCGAGATTCTGGTGGTGGACGTTTCGTCCCCGAGGCACGCCCCCTGTACAGACCTTTTGGTCTTTGATATATGTTGGCATTGTGGGAAGTTGATGCTGGGTCGACATCGGGCTTTACAGACTAGTCTTTGTGTTAAATGCCGTCATTTTCACCTGACGACGATACAGCTCACCAAGCACCAGTGTACGAGTTGTCACAGCGACACAGCTCACCAACTACCAATATACGAGTTGTCAGGGCATTTCCATCATAGCTCTGTAGATTTGTATCTAATACCGCTTATGCCTGTGCTAGGGGCCGTGTGGTCATGTCATCCAAGTTGCCACATGAACAGGTACAATAAAAGCGTACCTGAGATACAACACATATCACGAATCGTTAGATTCTTGGTATGTGCTTTAGAATAGGTTAACCAGAAGACTATACTGTGAAGTCATGTGACTCTGTCAGTATGTCGGCACCTCTTCCCACCTCCCTTATATGTGTTGTAATTCATGAGCTAAAGTTTGTTGAGTGACCGAAAATTTAAAGTTGCAGGTAAATACTAGCCCTAAATAAGTGAATGAATTAACGACTTCAATATTTTTATCATTGGAAGTCCACGTTTAATTTGTCTCTGTTTTGCCGCCTTTGCGGAAAATCATTATCTTAGTTTTTTTCAACATTCACATCAAGACCCCATTCTGTACTCTATTTGGATAAAATATCTAAAGAGCATTGTAAACCTTCTACCGTTTCAGAGAACAAGACTAGGTCATCCGCATAAAACATTAAATATAAAGATAATTCATTCAATTCAAACAATTGGTTTATTCATTCATCACGTACTTTTCCAAGTCATCAATAAACAATGTAAACAATACCGGTGATAATACCTTCCCTTGTCTCAATCCACATTCGCAATCGAAGAAACCTGTTTTCACACCCATATGGTACAAACCGGACTTGACCTGATCACACAATGATTTCATAATATTTAGCATCATACCCTTAATGCCACGTTTATACAATTTATACCATGACAGGTTCCTATTAATGGAATCAAAGGCTTTTTGAAAATCAACAAAAGCGCAATAAATACGTTTGTGTATATCCCAATATCCAGAAAGAATACCATGTAAAGCTAAGATTGCATCAACAGTACCGACTCCCTGCCTGAATCCAAACTGTGCATCTGATAAACTATCACATTCACCACCCCAATTTACGATTCGGGAATTCAGGATATTTGTAAACAATTTTGAAAAACAGTTATTTACATCTACATTGTTTATAGTACACAACTATACCACCACTGTGGCGTTTACTTTCTTATGTACATAATTGAGCGTTGTGTGAATTAATTTACATCCTTCCAATTTAAGTTTAATCTGTTTTGAGGTCCAGGTCTCTGTTAAAAATATGGTAACATTTTGACCGATATAATCACAAAACTCACTGTCATTTTTCACCTCTTCGGTAAGTCCCTCTATATTCCATGATGGAATTTTCACTTCATCCTCACCAATTTCCTATCGGAATTGATACCTGTTCTGCTTGTCGTGTCGTTGATCATGTCGGTCATTCTGTGGCGGCTGTACTTCTCGTCCGTCAATCACGAGCTTTCTGCCACGCCATGTCGTTTGTCTGTTACTTTCTTTGGCTCTGATGTACTCCGGCTTAAGGCGGTTCAGGACTCAAAACTTAGTCCGGTGATCTACCATTATATTCTAACTGCTGATTCCTGGGGTGATGTCAAGCAAAATAACGTTAACAAAATTGGGGTCTTCGATCTAGATTTTTCTGTATATGCGTCCAAACACCAACATGTCAATAGATTTGGGACAAAATCAGTCTAAATTCATTTTGCTCTTATAAATACCACAATGTTTGAAACTTTCATTTTTTTTAAGTTAAAAAGCCATGTGGCTTCACATTGTTATCGTAAATATGTCATTTATATACAAATTTCAAATATAATCGAACAGTAAAAATCACGTGTTACGAATACAAAATCAATTTTAGGAGAGAAGTTTGCCCGGTGACTTGTCACATGTTTTTTAGTAGTGAATCTCCTACATTGTGTCGATTAATTTATAAAATAAAAACATGGTGTCTTCGATCTACTTATTGTTGTACAGGGTTTTGAACATCCATATCGCCATTATCTGCAGAGATCTGTGACGTCAATTGTTTCCCCTCGCTGGCCTCTTTCGTGTCGGAGGTGGAAAATGACGTTACGCTGTACGACCATAACGTCGCAACCTTGTTTGAGTCCCGAACCACCTTAAGGCGTTTACGCGCGAAGTATACGTCACGCTGTAATTGATCACTGACACCAACACCTTTTGCTTTTAATAGACTTCTCATTGAAAATGCTTTGTCTCTTACTCTTTCTCGGTCCTTGTAATATGTGAACTTTGTCTCAATCGGTCATATTATGTCACTCCTTCTCGAAGCTCCATTCCGATGGATTCTGTGGAACTGTTTTGCTTTGGCGTCTAGAATTTCTAGGACATTTTCTATAAAATCGTGGATTACATCTATACAGTTCTCCTGCTGATTTTCTGCAAAACCATGGAAAAGCAAGTTTCCCTGCATCGAACGAATAGTCACATCGTTCAAAGCGTCACGAAGTCGCTCGTTTTCCTGTAAGATGTCACCTAGACGATTTTGTATTTCTTTTACGGACGTCTCAGTTAAGCCGATCTTATCAGCAATGTCCGCCGCGAATTTCAACGAGTTTTCCAGTACGTCTACCTTTTTTTAACTGTTGACAGTTTTGAATCGATCGCAGTCATTGTTGATTCCATTCTATCAAGTCTACCCAAGATGGCGTCGAGCTTGTTTTCCACCCGTGCAAATGCGTCCATCTGGGCGCCATGTTTGAAATTTCCAGAAGTTGTTTGCTGTGAAATACCGGGAGTTGATTGATTCGGCAGATTTGGTGGAATTAACCCGATAGCTGGGTCCTGCAGTGTCATCAAAGCACTAACGATCACTTGAGGTAAGTTGGACTAATGCATTGAAAAAAGTTTAAGGGAAATGTTATATATAAAGATGTACTAATGCCATTTACAAAGAAGGAAACAGTTTTATCCATTATTTTCACGAGGACACTTTCTTGGTCAAGAAGTATACAGCTTTAGCAGCTGCGCCAATATTCAGCCTATCACAAGAGTAGTAAATGTATGCAATGAAGACTCCGATCTCCGGACTGTGCTGTGCCCTCAGTTGGAATGTTCATGGCTTTTATTCTGACATTTTGCTGAATCTGTTGAGAAGATTGTATGTTATCGATTAAAGATTTGAATATAGATGTACGCCTATTCTAAACAACACCATGAATGAAAGGTTGATTTTAAATAGGTACTAGTTCATTGCAGGAGAGACACTGAATTCAAGTTTAATGTCGCATTCAGCAATATTTCGGTAATATAGCGACTATTACAGTAATATTGTAGTTCATAAATATTATATTATGACATTTAACAAAACATATCATTTAGCGATGGAATAAAGTGACTTTTGTAAATGTGTAGTGTGATGCTCAAATTCACATGCAATGGAGTGTGGACTAGAGACCCAGAGGTGACAAGAAACATACAAGTCCAGGTATAACCACCACGAAAATGTGATGTTATTAATCAAATGGTTAGTATCTCCAATTGATTACTAATATAACTTCAGGAACCAAAAAGTGATTTATGTTACGCCATGAACCAGTGACGAGCAACAGGATGTGCTATCTGTTTCTGTTGTACGAAGGTGGGAGAACGTGATTCCCTTACTGAAATGAGGTATCTACCCATTCAGGACCAGGTTCTCGGAATCCAGGAAATTGACCATGCCGTGGAGAAGCCAGTTCTGGTAACAATCCATTAAAGTAGAAAGCAGTCCGTTTTGGAAGCATGTGGTCCGTCCATAGAGTAACATCTCGGTATACTCCTTCGATGTGCATTTTGTATGTTTTTTACCCTGGGGAATCCCATTTATGTTGACAATCCCCTCATCCAAGATACGACCATTTTGGATTTACATACAGTCCTTCTGGAGATACTGCCAAATTCAGTTTCCTCGCTGTCTTTTGAAGTTCGTACTCTTGTAGAGTTGCCCTTTTCTGTCTGAGGCAATACCTGGTTGCCCGATTCCCCTTGAAATTACTGTATAATAACTTATCCACAGTTGAAGGCAGTTTGGGGGTAGGTTTTTGGTCAGAATATCCCCCGAAATTTGATGCTGTCAGTCGATTTTTTCGGCTACTCAACCAGAGTGGACAAAGAGACTGTCGACGTGTTGATGACTCCAGGTTCTTGCAGCTATCTTCGGACATGGAAATTTCTTTAACATAGAAATCGTTCCATGATTTCTCCAAGTGATCGTCACTGGTGTCGTCACAATCTACGGCAACCTGTGCACCGTAAGACATCCGAGCCTTTTATGTCTTCCTCACTTTCTCAAGAGCAGTTTTGCTCCTTCTTCTTCTACACTGAACATCTGCTTTTGATGCTGATGTCAGATGGGCCTTTCGGTGGCGCTTTGAGCGTTGGCCGAATTGGTGAAGGACACGTGTTACTGGTGTATTGGTCACTTTCTCTCAGGTAGTAGCTGTCCAATTATCCCCAATATTTTTGCGCAAGGCTGCACCAAAACACCTACCAGCCCATGACCCTCGATGACAACTATTGTACATTTTGCCGCCATCAAACTTTCTCAGGACCATGCAGTTCTCTGCCAGATTAGCGGTGTTGTTTTCAATTAGTTTGTCTGCTTTGTCTGACAAACGCTTTAGCAGTTTTTGAATTTGCTTCTTCATCTCTATGTTTACATCAACAAATCCATCAGGACGATCCTCCTTGGCCTTCTCCTGAGCATGGATGTCGCTGCTCTCCATCCAGAAGGAAGCAGTTGCTGCTATGGCTTCCACAGCGGATGACTCGTCAGCATCTTCATCATCCTGATTAGCAGCATTTCCTTCAGCAGATGGAATAGCAACTTCATCTCCACGTTTCATCTTGCAGACTTCCTTATCACAATCGTCGTGATCCCCAAAAACACGATTTACGCAGTTGTCGATGTCATGACGGAGTTTATTTACACCAGATGAGCGGTCGGGATCCATCTCTCTCATACGGATAACACATCTCACTATACTGGTGAGACGCGCACGTGTACCTTTGCTGAGTTTGTTCTTACCTTTGAACTCCGGATGGTCATTGATAAGACGCTCCAAACTACCTCTCAAACACTTCAATGCATGATTTGCACACTCTAATTTTTCAGCCTGAAGCACCACGACGGCCCCTGCTCTACAAGTGGGATGTACGTTGAGCTGTCTCCATCCGCTATGATGGCCATATACCTCAGTCCATACTTCTGTCCAGCACAATTGAAGGCTTCCAGCATAATATCTGCGAACTTCCATTCCAATTCTTGAAACATTCTTGCGGACGAGCATTTATGTTGCGGATTTCAGCGAATGTACAAACTGAACAAACTTTGTTTCTAACTCCTGCGTGTAGACCTCTCTCAGTTCTGTGACCGATGACAACACCTACACCACCAAGCGCGTTGTATGTGTGTTTGTGGGAACGTTTTGACCATCCTCCATCCGACCGACGGCAATGGCTGGAACTTCCTCATCAAAGGAGCCCTCTGCAATCGCCAATTCCTTCTCCTCCTGCGCTGCTGCCAATAACTCCTCTTCCATCTCCTGTTCCCACCATTTACCAACCTGATTTTCTATATTTGAAAACATGGTACTACTCAAAGATGCCATGTCCATGGTCGCCATAGTTTCTGTCATTTTTCCACAACCACCACCACCACTGCTCATCTGACCCCAAACTCCACGGACATTTATTTCATCATGATTGTCACCATTTGGCATGCACACTTTTGTTGATGTTTCAAATCTGAAATGTTCCCCACATCCAAAACAAAATACAGTGAGAACACCAGCCAATCCACTTTCTCTGGTGACACCCACAAGTTTGAACGCATCCTTACCATTGGATATGTGATGGTTGGCTTTTCCACAAATTACTGCATGTCTCGTGACCTGCAGTAGTAAATCAGCTAATTTGTCTAGGCTGATGATTTTGTATCCATCACGATTTTGGGTTGGCGGTTCATGAACTTTCTTTATGTGTAGCACAAAGTCCTCCTTCTCACAAGTCAGAAAAGTTGCACCCTTGTTCTCAGCCTGATTTTGTTTTTGTAACAACTATTTGGCATCCCTGATTACCCTATTTTGGTAAGATTGCCTTCCACCTGCAATGCTAAATCGCTTCGGTCTTCTAACTTTTGTTCTACCCGTGATGTTATTGTTATAACCACTCAGAAGAAGATTATGACCATGTTAAAGCTACATGAATTTTACCCAAGTGTGAGCTATCATTTACCTGCAGCTCGACAATCATTGAGAGTTTCTTGTAGTCCACATATTACGTGCAACGCAGGCGGTTGATATAACCAATGAAATTGGCAACATTTGATCGTCACCTCCTCTTTGGCCCTACATGGCTAAATACTCACTACAATAATGGACGCACATGGTGAGGTTATCGAACACATATCTATATTTTAGCCCAATTTAGCTTGTAGGGTACTTGTCAAGTGCGAGGCGTGGGTGCCGATACAATATCATATAATGATTTCACGATATCTCAACGTTTTTGGTAACTTATTTTCTCTCTTCGGGGAAATTCATCACAATTAGTTGTTTACCGTCCGCCGTTTCCAGTGGCCGCCGGAAGTACTTTTTTACTTCCGCACTAGTTGTCAGTATTCCGCCAACGCCATATATTTCTGAGTAAGTATGACGATATCAGACAGATATACGTCGTATTAGTGCAATAAGCTACACAGATGTACTTCTCTACTTGCATTTTTGACACCGTTATGTTCAAATTAAGCGATAACATACTGTATCCAAACGTGGCGTAATTTCAGAGCAGCGCGTCAAAAGTCCACAGCGAAAATGACCAAATCACACCATGCGTGTTGTGGTAAAATTACACATTTTTCTTTAAGCAAGAAAGGTATTGAAATGGTGAATATCAGTGTTATGTGAAGTACATTTTTCAAATTGAAGTCATGGTGGTAAATTTTGCACGGATGACACAGTTTGAAAGTCCCAAACTGTTCTTCTCGAAGACTTGTAAATAATGTCAACAAAGTGTACATGGCAGCAAACCAGCGCCATCCGCAAGTTGTAATGGCGGACACGACAGCCGGAGAGATGAAATAGCTGGGGTGTTTTAATTGAAGTTTAGGCATTCATTCGAACCTCTTTTACGAATGAAATTGGTCATTAATTAATTAATTACATTAATTGAAGACTAAAATTGTCATTATATCATTTCCCGTCATTATCGCATCTTTACACTCCAATTGCGTATTTTCAGGTGCAAAGTAAATGTGATAATGTTCAAATCGTTTTATTGTTTGGTCCAGTGTGTTCCCCACATCCAGATGGTGTAGTGTGTGAATTTTCATGACCCTACTCCAGACCGTTAAGCAAATATCAGCAAATGACACATGGTGACTGAATTTATTTGTGTATGATTTAGACTTTGTGGAGATTGGCCTTAAAAGAAGACCGTAGTGAATGTACTGATTTAGTTTGTGCTACGAGATTATAATATGCATGATCAGTGTTAAAGTGAAGGCTTAAAAAAGTTCAATGGTGGGTTTGTTTATCTGCAGTTCGCATGATTGAGGTATTTTAGAGTCCAAAGCGTCCATGTATTACGGCGAGGACTTGTCTGCATAACGTTACAGATGCGAGTTAATGTATTCATAATTTATTCATCGGGATAGTGAACCAGTGCGAGATTATCAGTAATACTGCATGGCAATCCACGCGAATATAGGAAGTACTCATCAGTATGATGTATTCATTTGGGGTCGAGAGATTGGTTTGTTGTACAAATTTTAATATTTGTACCTGTTTTAACGCATTAGTTTACCGAGTTTTTGAATTGATTACTTAGAATTTTGTTTGATCGTCGCTATATAGCTGAAATATTGCTGAATGCGACGTTAAACCCTAATTCTCTCTCTCTCTCTCTTCATTTGGGGTCGTCTATGTCATATATGACTATAACGTTATGCGCAACATAACTTAGCAGCCCGTAGTCGCCGATAAAAGGCCGAGATTGATTTTTCGTCTTAAAAGAATACCGTATTGAATGTACTAAATAGATTTAGTTCGTGCTTCGAGATTAGAATATGCACAATCAGTGTTAAAGTGAAGGCTTAAAAGCCCAGTGTTCAGTGCATATTTCTGATATTTGTTCGTAGAGAACTGTGACGCGCAAAGAGAAATGTGTGGTTTAGTTGTGGATACTTACACGAAATAGTTTCTAACACTAAGAATAAGCGGAGCTGCACTGAAGGTATGTGATTTAGTCGTATTTTGTTATTGTTTACACTCCGATTGATTAGAAGTGATGCCGTTGAAAATGGAGTATTTTGTAACACTTGTGTCAATAACACCGAGCTAACCGTGCATTTATTACAAGTTTTAGCACGATTATGTGAAATCAACACGCGTCAAGTGCAGGTGTGCATGTTGAGAATTCATTTCACAAGTCGGATGAGGAAAGGGACGTTTGCTATCATACGTGTAACAATCGAATAAAGCAAACAAATAAATTACAAGACGAATTTTTTTTCTCGAGTTTAATTGTTGTTTCCATCGTGAAATTGATTCACAACGCGACACAAATAGACATATCTCCACGTCATTTCTACACAGCCGACAGTATCAATTCCCATTTGAGAGAACACATAAACTCGCCCACTGATATTGGCACGATGCCAACCGAGACGGGAGCATCCTGCCGATATCAGTGGACGAGTTTTTTTCAAGAAAGGGCAAATTATTTCAAACTTTCACTATAATTTTTTGTTGATAATCAGTTTTAAGTATTGCAATAGAATAGAAATAGTGTTTTTCATAAGCGTGCTAAATGGTATTTTACGCACAGTTAAATAACCGTAAAATAACCATTAAATTTATAACGGAATTATTGGAGGTATACCTTAATCCCAGATGCATACATATATATGTATCATGTAATTATTTCATGTATGCATACATATGTGGGAAGCTACACATTCTGTTGAATACTGTATTAATTGCGCAATCCACTGAATAGTGTAATGGATTGCGCATTCTTTTGATTAATGTAATAAATTGTATCATTAGTTGAACTACAATGATCATGAATACAGGAACATGTGAATGGATATGGCGAGAAATTTATGGAGATCGGTTGGCAACAAAATCACAGGGATCAATTCACTTTTAAGGTGAAGTGACTGGTTTTACATTGCAACGGATTCAAGTATTCTTGTCGGTCTGGTGTCCCGAATGACCTACTCATCTATACGGTACCCATTATCATCGAACTACTGTGTCATCCTGTCTTATTGCTATTTTTAGAGAACTGCCCTGTTGTTTCGCCTAAGAAATTAAGTTTGAACAGATTTCTAAATGGACTTTGGAAAGAACTTGTATATGAACTTTCCAATGAACTGGATAGTTATAATTTAATTATCTGGAAATTATTTAATTATCAAATTAAACGCTTCCCAGTGGAAAATATCTATGCTGTGTGTGTGAGTGTTTGTGCAAATATGTGTGTGTTAGCAAAATAACAGCTTTGTTGTTCACTGAATAGGTCAATCATAAGTATGCGGTGGTTTACGGTTGGTACGGTAATTGATTCGTTTGTGGGGGATTTGTGTAAGTAATACAAGTTGACCGTGATAGGGATGAGTGCAGTGGTTCGGTTATTGAAGGCGAAGTGTTGCAATATTTTATATTCGTATTTATTTTGATACCCCCAAATGTCTAAAAACTCAAAAGTTTTTTTCTCGAATTATCCAATAAATGGGAAAAATACAATACTATATGAAATATCGAATATATCTTTCGCAAAGACAAAATATATATTCTACAAATATTGAATATATAGGTACTGAGGATATAATATATATATATATTGCAAACATTGAAAGGTGAAAGTATCGAATTCAATTATCATTGGTCATTTTATAAGCCAAGAGAACCATGAAGTCTGGATATATCACTCCGAGCAGCCCAGTTCGAGTACTTAGATATTTTGAATCTCGTAACCCCAACTTTGGCTTATGTATTGCAATGTTCAGTGCACGCAACACGTACAGAAGTTTGGTTATAAATGTCGTGGTTTCATAGTTCAATATTATACCTATTTAAACTGACGAAGTAGTTTTCGATTCCCCGAACACAAATGGCAGGAAGTAATATTGTTGTCCTGAGCAGATAAGGGACTAGGAGTAACGTGGAGTAAACCCAGCGATACTGGGTCACCCAGCTTTCGTGGAATTATAGGGCTGAGAAAGTCGCATAACGATAGATATTATAACCTGCTTTTATATACATCTAGCCTATCTAAAGCTCCGGCCAGTAAAAAAAAACAGTCGTATTTGGATTATAATTGGGAAACATGAGTAGTGTGACTAACGTCACAGGACCTACGAAGTAGGCTAGGCAATAGGACTCCGACGCGAACTGAACTCTTGGAAATCTCTCCCCCCCATTTGAAATCGTGCCTATATTAAGATGGGCACTGCCCAAGTCAGAATCACCAGTAATTTTCATCAAAAATCACCAGAAATTTTCATCAAAAGTGGGTCAGCTCAGAACTTGCTGGTAACAGTCCCCTAATGCACTTTCATGCCAAAACTCAAGGTTCTAATGTCAACAGTTCTCCTTATTTTGCCGACGAAAGGATTCGGATGGACTGACTCACTCACACATTACTGGACAATTTGAAAATGAGAGCCTACTTCGCAGGACAAAAAATGAGCGTTCGGCAATCACGATTTCTTCCCCATCCTGGGGAACCATGCCAAATCTAAACACACTAAATGCATGTCCTGTGAAGGGTTTCTTTCATTGCATACAATCCGAACTCAAGAAATGCATGTCTTGTGAGGAGTTTCTTTCATGGCATACATTCATAGTCATAGACTGGGTTACTGCCCCCTGCTATCAAGTGGCCGTTTTGAAACGCTCACTATGATTGGCTAGGCGAATCTGGAACCATATTCATATATTGAATGGCGCAAAATTCTATTCAATAATTGCAGACAAATATATTCAATGTTTTAGAAGGATTTTAAAGATATATTACATAAAAAGAATGTTTTTCTTCAAATTGAATTCTTCAAATTGAATAAATAAAGTGCTATTAAATCAATTTGTTGATGTTCCTATATTCCAAATTGAATCGTGAATATACATTCAATATTTTTGGATGAAACAAAACAGAATTGAACATTTAATCAAATTATTCAATGTATACAGCGAATTAATGGATACGCATTGGAATTATTGAATAAAGTAATAGGTCGCCTGCCATAGTCGGTGGTGTAAAGGTAAGTGATCGGTGATATGTATGTGTGTGATGGGCCTGTTTTTGTAAATTTTGTGTTAGGTGATGGGTATGTGTTTGGTGGGTTAATTTGGTCACGTAGGTGGTGAGTGATATGCGTGTAATGGGTTGCTGGTGAGAAGGCATGTGGTCGATGAAAGGATTGAGTGCGGTGGGTTAGTGTTGCCATTTTAGATAGTCTGATAGGTGTGATGGGTTAGTGATGAAAATGTATGTGGTCGGTGCATATATGTGTGTATGTATGGTTGGCCATCCATGCCACAATTCGTCATTTTATACCATGGTGTAAAATATTTATAGGATGCCTGTACATATTTTGTACCATGGTATAAAATGCCAAGCCTGCCATAATTCGTATTTACAGGATGCCTATAATTATTTTGTATCATGGTATAAAATCGCCACCCCTGCCACAATTCGTATTTACAGGATGCCTGTAAATAATATATACCATGGTACAAATTAATTTAGCCGTAAGTCGTAAAATACGGCTTCCTGATTCTTTCCATCAATGATATGAGATTTTACAAAGTTGGTGCCGAGCTTTAGGCTCTTCACCCTCTTTCGATTTAGCGGGAAATGTACACGGAAGATGGCAGATCCCTCGAGGCTCGGGTTGCCAAACCCACCGTCCAATTGAGAGTATAGAACAGACATCGCGACTTAAACGATGTAAATGTGACCAGGAAATAGATGTAAACTTATATATACATATGACTGTGTAAACACTTTCCAGCCATGCCACCTCAGCTCACAGTACAAAGAGTTGCGTTATCCCTTACTGTCCAGAAGTGCCACACTTCATGTGAAGTGTGCCTAGAAGTGCCTCTGAAGAGTACACTGAAAAGGCACTTCAACAACAGAGAAAAATACTGGCACACTTCATAGGCACTTCATTAGAAAAAGGCAGTAGCCAAGTGACTCCTTAAAGACACTTCATGGGCTTTGTCAATTTCATAGCAAAAAATGAGGGACTTCAGAGACACTTCTGAGACTTGGTTATTGTTCGGCATAATCCAAGGTACTCCTCAAAGACACTTCATGGACTTTGTCAGTTCTTCAGCAAAACTTGTGGGACTTCAGGGACACTTCTGAGACTTAGTTATTGTTCAGCATAATCTAAGGTACTCCTCAAAGACACTTCTTGGACTTTGTCAGTTTTATAGCATAACTTGGGAGACTTCCCCTTGACAAATTATCTTATAGAATCTTATAAGATTCTGAAAAATCCTATAAGATTCTAAAAAATTCTATAAGATTCAATCCAATAGGTTTTTAGATTATTGGAATTTTCCCATAAACTGTTACAGTAACATAACATTATAACATTACATAGCATTATTGTAGTTATAGAACTACATGTATACAAGTTTCAATGACCTTAATTAGCTCTGGGAATATCCCAGCTTAAAGTTGGCTGATTTGATTTCACTAAGTGACATCAAATTTCATTTCCATGAAGCCACCAAACATCAGATTTGTACTTCACAGTTCAAAATAACTGCAACTGTGTAAAATATTCACATGCGGGTACGGACATATTACTCAGAATTGTGAACACCTTTTTGGATCTTTGACAGTGATCTGTACCATGGGTTTCCATTTGAATAAAACAAATAGTCTCTCACATATTAGTGTTATCAAAATAGTATCGTATTAGATAAGAAATCTTGTTGAATTCAGATTTTATAATCAGTTCAAATCCATGATTTTATAGTAAAATTGGACAAAATGGGAAAATATTTTTAAAAGAATCAGTTCTAACATAATGTCAGCTACAACAAATGTCCATTAAAGAATACTTTATATTATCCACTTCATTATTATCAATTGTTTAAATATAATATATATATAATTTTTGTTTCTGATAGTCTTTTTCCTCTTAAATGTCTCATCAAAATGGGTGGAGTTATCTGCCCTTGAAAATTTAATTGGCCATCGGGGGCGCCACCATCATCTTAAAACAACAACAAAAATGGCTGACCTCAAGTGCAAAAATCAGGTGGATTTGTTCATGTTAAGCTAGAAGTATGGAGGTTTGAAAAACTGTATTGCAGATGGTGATGAGTGCAGCTAGTGATATGGTAAGTAAATTATAAATATAACTATAATCTTTTTTTTATAGCTTAATAAGCAAAGAACTGAGCTGAACAGTGGGAGACCCACCATGACTATCAACTATTATTATCAACAGGTTTCCTTTGACATACATGGCATATTGAAAAATAGATATTGGCCTCAATAAATGTTGCTATATGGACTGGTTGTAATAATGTACTTCACCTTATAATTGCAGTCAAATTTAATGGGTCATATAGCATTACAACACATATAAGGGAAGTGGGAAGAGGTGCCGACATACTGGCGCAGCCACATGACTTCACAGCATAGTCTTCAGGTTAACCTATTCTAAAGCACATACCAAGAATCTAACGATTCGTGATATGTGTTGTATCTCAGGTACGCTTTTATTGCACCTGTTCATGTGGCAACTTGGATGATATGACAACATGGATGATATGACAACACGGCCCCTAGCACCGGCATAAGCGGTATTAGATACAAATCTATAGAGCTATGATGTAAATGCTCTGACAACTCGTATATTGGTAATTGGTGAGCTGTTTCGCTGTGACACCTCGTACACTGGGGATTGGTGAGCTGTATCGTCGTCAGATGAAAATGACGGCATTTAACACAAAAGACTAGTCTGAAAGGCCTGATGTCGACCCAGCATCAACTTCCCAGAAATGCCAACATATATCAAAGACCAAAGGGTCTGTACAGGGGGCGGGTCTCGGGGACGAAACGTCCACTAGCAGAATCTCGCCATATACAGGCAAAAATTACAACACATATAAGGGAAGTGGGAAGAGGTGCCGACATACTGGCAGAGCCACATGACTTCACATCATAGTCTTCAAGTTAACCTATTCTAAAGTACATACCACGAATCGTTATACCAAGAATCTAACGATTCGTGATATGTGTTGCGTCTCAGGTACGCTTTTATTGCACCTGTTCATGTGGCAACTTGGATGATATGACCAGCGGTATTAGATGGCTCTCAAAAAGAAATATCCATATCTCTGTCTCAATATCACTTTCAGATCTACCCAGGTTCATCAAGGCAGTGTGGATTGCCATTGTCATGATTATCCATGGCTTTCACAAAGAAATATCCATATCTCTGTTTCAATATCACTTTCAGATCTACCCAGGTTCATCAAGGCAGTGTGGGTTGCCATTGTCATGATTGTGTGAATTGTCAGCTTGGAAACCCCAGGCCTGGGACCTCATATGAAGATTGGCATGCACCCCTGGAGGAAATCCCCCGAAGGTGAGATATTTTAATCACAAAACTGCTTGTATACTTCCTGTCCATGTCAAACAGGGGGATTTAACTGGTTGGGGGGATGGTAGCTCTAAATAAATTATCTTGTTGTTTTGAACTGTTTACTGATTGATAAAATTTATTGATTTATAAAATTTATTGGTTTTTGTTCCTTCAGAAGATTAAAGAATATTTCCATACCAAATTTTTGACAAAATGGTAAAGAAATATGTTTTAAAATATATTGATAATAAAATGTTAGCATAACTATTTTTAGCTGTAACCAAAAGAAGTATAATCAATAATGATTAGACTTTCAATCATTATAACAGGTTATATTTTCCTTGTCTATTGATTGCACTATTCATATATCAAAGCTAAGGATCTTGACACACTTCAATTGTACATTTCTTCCCACATCTTGAGAAATGAGAACATTTCATATCATTTCAAAAATTTAAGAATACAATTTATAGTTAATAAGCATTTATTTGTTATTTGAGAACCTGTATGGACATTTAGTTGAACCAGAAATTAACAAAGACAAATTATAAAAATTCACATGATTGTTTCACTTCAATTCTAATGGCTTCTTACATTGTATACTTTAATATTCCAGAATACAGCTACTACAAGGAACTCGGCTCATTTCAAATAGCCATTCGATTGACAGGAACTTTAATTTGCACACCTAGGTATGGTTCATTTGTGGTTGATAGCTTCATAGTGTATATTGGTTAGAACGTCACACAAACTGTTTCTCTCCCTTGTTGTATATCATGGAGTACTAAAGAAAGGATAATAGACATCTTGATCAATCTTTTGTAAATCATACGGATGTGTTTTATTCTTTACCCTTTATGGTAGTCAACCTATTCAATCATCATGAGTGTATTAAAAAAAGAAGAACTGGATTGCATGTCATACAGAACCATATATACAACTGATCAGGTTTTAATTATATGCATGTACACAGTTAGGGATTGTCAGCTCTGAAGTTTGTGTCGTTCCGGAGATAGAATAGGAAGTTTGGTAAAGGGGTGGAGGCAAAATGGCGTGGTAGGGTTAACGGACTATAGCTGGCTACATAGAATGTCAAATTTGACCCTTAGACGGACTTGTTATTACGAGTATCGTTAAGTATCAACCTGAATGTTGAGCCGACGAAAATTTCAATTCTCCTGAGGATAAATCGTGATCCGTCAGACAATAGCATGTGGTTGTGGGTGATGGTGGGAACGAGTAAACCATGAGCATTTTGCTGAATGACAACATATCATTAGCTTCCCCGGAATTGCATCAGACCAAATCAGCACCGATTTCTTATAACGAGATAAAAAAAATCGTATTGCGCTTTTAACACGATTGCTCTGGTCCGCAGGCTGACACATGACATATTGTAGCAGCGTTCCGGTAAATGAGTTACTAGACTTTTCAGGTTATTTGTGTGATTTGTGTAAGTAAGTCATGTAGTGCGTTTAGAGCACCGACATAATCAACTAACTACACGAGCGTTGTTTGGGCTTCAGAGAGAAATGATCAACCGGCTTTCATCTTTATGTCTGTAAAAAAATCACTTTTCAGGACACAGACGTAATTGTATTACTTTCAATTCCACAGCGTGAATACCAATGCCCTAACAATTAATTTTATAGACAGTGACTGTGAAATTCAATTTTGAGAACCTTTGTTTGGCTTACAGTTTTTCCACATGTGAGCAAACATTTTTGTATTGCTATTACCCCTGGTTTGAAGGTTTGTACGCTCTAGTACGTTCTATCAATCTTGGGCATCCTTCAGTGTGAACTGCGTTGTCTCGGGTCATCCTCCTTTACTTTGTCTGCTAATTTTTTCCGCCTCTTGCATATCGCTCCATTTTGTATCCTGTATACGGTAGGATTCTGCTGGTGGAATGTTAGTTCCGAGTACCGCCCTCTGTACATGTCATTCGACACATATATGTAGATTTATTGCTTTGGTGGGAAATCTAAGCCATACGACGTCGGGCATTACAGGTTAGTTTATCTGGGTGTTCTTGCATTTATCTGGTTTACCACATGCTGAGGCGTTTACGCCATCATGCGTCCTCGACGCTCATCCCGTGATATCAGATGAGTTATTGGTTTGAGTTGATCTTTCTTCACGGCTTCCGAGCTAGCGTATACAATTCCACTTAAGCCAGTGCTATTGGCCGTGTAAATACTTCATAGTCTCCACATGAACAGCTGCAATAAAAGCTCGGCTGAGATACTAAGGCTACGTCCGATAATCCACCGCGTTCTCGGTTCTGAATGTGAGGTGCCGAGGGAAGCCTCCCTTTGGAGTCATATGGTTGCTTTTCAGTCACCAGACGTCAATTTTCCCCACCTCTTCAATATCGCTTCAATTTATCACCTGTGTAAGATAGGATTCTGCTGGTGGATTGTTAGACCCCGAGGTCCACTCTTTGTACAGGTTATTCGACAAAAAAATGTAGGTTTATAGTTTTGGTTAATCCGTACGACATGGGCATAACAGGTTAGTTTTTCTGGGTATTATTACATTTACCAGGTTCACCCCATGTTGGAGCCTTTACTCAATCCGCGATGCTCATCCATTAACATCAGCTGAGTTTTCTGTTTGAGATGAAGTCGATGTTGGAGGCCGTGTGAAGACTTCATAGCCTCCACATGAACAGCTTCAATAAAAGCGCGTCTCAGATACTCAGGCTACGTCTGTTAATCCACCGCCTTCTAGGGTCTGAATGTGAGGTGCAGATGGAAGCTTTCCCGTGAAGTCCTATGGTTGCTTTTTACTCGCCAGATGTCGTCATTTTTCCCCACCTCTTGCATATCGCATCATCTCCCTTTTTCATGCCTCGAGAAATATCGATAATTTTACAAAGACCTCTTAAAGTACAGCTCTTGAGTATATATATGGAGAGAGAGAGAGAGAGAATTAAGGTTTAACGTCGCATTCAGCAATATTTCAGCTATATAGCGAGTATATATATGGAGGAGTGATCAAGATTTTCCAATGATGCTGTTCGTGCTTTCCACAATCGCCTTATTTTTCTTTTCAGCACAAATACTGTTCTTTATTCGAGTTATTTCGAGGTTGGCATGTGCCTGGAACTGTGCCTACAAGGGTTCATTCGTCAGTGACAGCATTCATGAAAATAAGATATGTTATTGGTTTGGAGAACGTTTGTTCATAATAAAGCCTCTCAAGCTGTCTTACCGGGTAACCTGAAAAGCTTCGGTGGATATTCTGTAGTGAACAACGGGGGTGTTCCATCAATTACACTGATTACAAGATTGGACCGGTTCTAGAAATACTTGAACACCAAACTTCTGGCTAGAGAATATCGGATAATACACTTTTATGCCCAGATCCTTCAGAGCGGACATGTTTTCCCCTAAGCTGAGCTTCCACCCACCCACATTCTAATTATTTTCACGTCTGATATAACGAATGATAACACTAAAGGAGACGGGGCGCTTTCATCTTATGCCTGGCTGGAACTGATTCTGTCTACCGTAAAATGTCTTTCGCGGAATTTTTTTCTGGGGACGACGGTTCAATACTGAAAGTAGGATATGACGCCTAAACTTAGTGAAGGTTCCTTGGTCGACTCTATAAATTACCGGTGTGCGCTCAGGCTGTTCCCATTTCAAGGTACTGAATAGTCTTCAGACGGATAAACGAGGATACGACACAAAATAATTGCAAAATGTTTGTTGTATTGCTGAACGCGATGTTAAACCTTAATTCTCTCTCATTCATATTGTTCAAATGTGAACATGTTAACTTTTGAACACTTCAACTACATCCAGTTCTTTCTTAACCCTATCTGGCATTGGATTTTTGGGACATGTCCAGGCCTGGCGGGGGATTTTGCCCCCTCCCCCCACTAATTATTGAGGTAGAGGGCTGAATATTGATCCGATGTGAAATAAAATACTTTTTGCCCAATTTTGCTCGAGGAAAAGCAGTAATTTTGAAGAAAAATGGCGAAAAAACATCACTGTTCTGACACCCCATATGGCCGCCATTTTGACTGTACCCATGAACCGCTGCTCCGGGTGTCATAGAAATAAGGTAAACATGATCCCATTATGATAAACTAGAAAAACACGTGGTGTCAGCTCTCAAATTTGTTGTCATTTCGGAGATAACACACAAAGTTTGGTATGGGAGGTCAAAATGGCCTCCGCCTGGTAGGGTTAACCGAAAATCTTATTCATTTAATTCGTATGTTAGCCAAAGTTGTTAACATGGTTAACTACGTAGATTTAAGCTTTTCTCGAGAAAGTACAGAAGTGTCCAAAAGAGTGATCGAAAAACAGAACACTACCTTTAAGGTACGTCAAAATACAGCATAATTTCGATTGCATCGTCCGGTGAACACGATCGAAACAGCCGAGACCGACTATTCTTGGAACACTATACCTTTATAAAGCAACAGAGACTCGCGGTACCAGATCGTTTCAAATTTACAGAACCGCCGTACATTTAATAGCTATGCCCTAAATGTATAACCCCTGAAATATGTAACCATCTTATTGCAATTACGAAGCTGGACTCGAAAGATTACACGACGGGTGGCTAAAGCTTTTACACCATGTAAATATATTGTAACTGGTAACCTTGAGATAACGGATACAGACGACCGTAAAACACACCTGATGAACGGTCGATCTTTCTTGTATCTATTGTTCAGGTCTTGGTATTGCTGAAAAGCCACTCGCCTTGTCTCATTATCGTCCCAGGAAACTATATCCCTATCCTTTGTTTCGCAACTCTTAGACGAAAGATGAACCTGACAAAGGGACCTATATGTAGAGAGGCGATATATATATATAAAGCTGAAGGCCGTCTATGACGAACAGAACATGACTGCTTCGCCTGAAAGTAAAAGTGAATCATATTCAGATTGGTTGGGCATGACAAAAGGTAAAGGTTATTGACATTCTGCTTGAATTTCTGACTGACATCCAGGGTAAATCCCTTATAGTTCAACCGTAAAATACTAACCATTAAATCTTTCCCACGCAAATATTACTTCCCATACATTGCAGATATTGGAAACCCCAGTTTGTGTAGCCGCCACCCCCGTTGAATCGTCTGAACAAACTTGCTCTCTGAAAGATCATATCAAATGCTGATTACTAGGGAGGTTATTTAAAATTCCGCTCTCCGTATCATCGAATGCGTCTACAGTAAAACAGCTCAGGGCAACATTTCGGTGTCCTTAGTCTGGTGTAGTTATGCTCGCATAACGAACGAGAGTATTGATTGATCATGGATCTAGTCAACGAAGATCAGCTCAATTAAATAGACCTTTTGACGGATCATGTCAGATTTGATACGGTTAACCTTTACAATGCATCATTACTTGGATGCCCGGAAGTGTCGAAGCCGTCATTCAATAACCAGCCGTATCCATAATCATATACCGTATAAACACACAACATTCGAATAGCTTGACATGCTTGGCTTGGATAAGTTGATTCATTCAAGATCTCATTCGAATAAAATGTGATAAGAAACATTGTTCGGAATGCAGAGCATTTGATTGGCTATATAAAACTCTACTCTCCAAATCATAGTAGTCGGTAGTATGACCGGGCAGGGCAAAATTCTGCCATCCGCCCAGTTTCCTCCCTTGTGTATAACTGTCTCATAACAGCAACTTCACCGCTTTCCTTCATCGTCAGACAATGGATTTCCATATTAATTCAGGATATCACAAAATATATATCTTGATTTAAAGCAGTTTATCCGTTAATTCGAAATTTCAAAACAAAATCAGTTATTTTCATTGGCTTGGAGACAAAATCGTAGAATTTCTATTCAGGTTCATTGATTTGAAGTTATCCATCTCAATCATCGAAGTATATTACATGCAACGCACTAAGAGATTTCAACAACAGGAACAGCACGCCATACATTATGGTACATTAATACACAACCTTGGATATTATTGTGGTATAATTAACAGTCAATAACGTTCAGTTTTGAAGGCTCACAGTCCACTCATCCATCAGTAGATCTCTACTCATCGTGTATTAACAACGGCAGAGTTGTTTGATATACCGACCCTTCATTGATTTTCTCATGGCCGCTAGGTTCAATGTGGTGGATCTGCTGCCAGGACACTGTTCTATCATTCTTGAGTCGGTCTGTCATTACTTTCGAGCCAGGTCTGATGGGGTTAATAACACTACCCCTTCCTCCAAGGGAACCATTATTTCCGGGGGGGGTGCGGGAGACAGTCGGTTATTGGACGTAGCGTTGTGTCGTACGCATTATCCAGTGTCCATTTTCCTACACTAAGTGATCGCAACAGTCGCGGATCACGCGTAGTTAGTAGAGCTCAAAAATCGTGAAAATTGACATTCACGGCCATCTCACAGATTCCTTCATTAAATCTACACTTCCATATTTCGACAACTAATAGTTTTATTCAAGTGCTACATAGTTTTATTCAAATGCTACAATCTGAAAAATGTATTGTCAAGTGTTGCCCGTCTGGAGTTTGAGTAATGTGTGCTCATACACACTTCATCGGTTTGGTTTATTCTCTGCTTTGAGAAAGCGGTGCAAGTGCACAAAAATAATGCATCTGAGCAGCATGTTATTAGCTGAAATCCAATCATTGTCGTGAGTTGAATTCAAACTCGCATCGAAATCAACAAATACCAAATTCCTAGCATCTATCACTGACCTTTCGTCGCAACAAAGGCAGGAACAATGACAAAAAGTCTCTTCTTTGGCAGAGGTTGACTTGAGGGTTAACGGATCGAGCCATGTTTTTATTTAGTGGAGTAGAGCTGTCATAAAAGAATAACTCGAGGTTGGTGCTAACTCAGGACTATCCTTTTTTTTAAATGGAATCATGAACAGAATGGCATACAACAAAACATTGTACAAGTTAGTCTAGTAACATTGCGAACATTATGAGTCGCTTGCTGTTCAAGACAGATACCTCCATCTCGTGGAGTTCAGACTAAGTGAGTGATTAGTTTAGACTGTGAGATAAAACGGTGTCTTATGTTTATAGCAATTACAATAAAGATTTTTAGTTGGCACATTATTGCGCCGTTCATGTATCCATTGAACTACAAACGCAGATGTCAGGTTTCAGTTTACCACACGTCTATCGAGTTATTGCCAGTAGGTAGGTCAAAATACAGTATAATTTCGATTGCATCGTCCGGTGAAGATGATCGAAACAGCCGATACCGACTTTTCTTGCAACACATTGCCTTTATAAAGCAACAAAGACGCGCGGTAGCAGATCGTTATAAATTTACAGAACCGCCGTACATTTTATAGTTACGCCCTAAATGTATAACCCCTGAAATATGTAACTATCCTATTACAATTACGAACATGGACACGAAAGAATACACGTAGGGGGGTTAAAGTAAATTTTATTGTAGCTGGTAACCTTGAGATAACGGATACAGAAGACCGTAAAGCACTCCTGATGAACGGTCGATCTTTCTTGTATCTATTGTTCAGGTCTTGCTGAAAAGCCACTCGCCTTGTCTCATTATCGTACAAGGAAACTATATCCCTATCATTTGTTTCGCAACGCTTACACGAAAGATGAACCTGGCCTAAATATAGAGAGACGATATATATAAAGCTGAAGCTCGTCCATGACTGGTTCTCCTTATAGTAAAAGTGAATCATACTCAGATTGGTTGGGCATGAAAAAAGGTAAATTAATTTTATTGACATTATGTTAGAATTTCTGGCTGACATCCAGGGTAAATCCCTTATAGTTCAACCGTAAAATACTGACCATAAAGTCTTTTCCACGCAAATATTATTTCCGCCACCCCTGTTGAATCGTCTGGACAAACTTGCTCTCTGAAAGATCATATCAAATGCTGATTATTTGAGAGGTTATTTAAAATTCCGCTCTCCGTATCATCGTATGCGTCTAACAGTAAAACAGCTCAGGGCAACATTTCGGTGTCCTTCGACTTGTGTAATTATGCTCGCATAATGAACTAGAGTATAATCATGTAAATATCAGGGATGTGTTGATTGATTATGGATCTGGTCAACGAAAACTAGCTCAATTTATTAAACCTTTTGACGGAATCATGTCAGATTTAATACGGTTAAACCTCACAATGCGTATTTACTTGAATACCCGGAAATGTCCAACCCGGCATTCAATAACCAGCCGTCGTCCGTAGAGTATTCCCGCATCCATAATCAAATACCTTATCAACACAAAACATTCGAATAGCTTGAAATGCTTGTCTTGGATAAGTTGCTTCATTCAAGATCTCGTTCGAATAAAATGTGATAAGAAACAATGTTCGAAATGCAGAGCATTTGATTGGATATAGAAAACTCGACTCTCCAAATCATAGTTACTATAGCTAGTCGCTAATATGACAGAACAGGGCGAAATTCTGCCATCCACCCAGTTTCTTTCCTCACGTATAACTGTATAATAACAGCAGTTTCACCGCTTTCCTTCATCGTCAGACAATGGACGTCCATAGACTTATCAGAATATCAAAAAATATATATCCTGATTTATAGCAATTTTTTCGTTAATTCGAAATAGAAATCAGGTATTTTCATTGGCTTGTGGATTTCTGTTTAGGTCCGCTGATTTAAAGTCATCCATCTCAATCATCGAATTATATTACATGCAATGCACTAAGACATTTCAACAACAGGAACAGCAGGTACATTAATACACAACGCTGGACATTATTGTGCTATAATTAACAATCAATAATGTTCAGCTTTGGAGGCTCACAGTCCACTCATCCATCAGTAGATCTCTACTCATCATGTATTAACACCGGCAGAGTTGTTTGATATACCGACCGTTCATTGATTTTCTCATGGCCGACAGGTTCAATATTGTGGATCTGCTGCCAGGACACCGTTCTATCATTCTTGATTCGGTTTGTCATTACTTTCGAACCAGGTCTGGTATGGTTAATAACACAACCCCTTCCTCCAAGATAACCATTATTTTCGGGGGGGGGGGGGGGGACAGTCGGTGATTTGACGTAACCTTGTGTCGTATGCATTATCCAGTGTCAATTTTCCTACACTAAGCGATCTCATCAGTCGGGAATCACGCCTGGCTAGTAGTAGGTCTCAGGCCACTGGAAAATGTACATTCACGGCCATCTCACAGATTCCTTCATTAAATCTACACTGCAATATTTCGACAACATGTTACAATCTGAGAAAAATATTGGCAAATGTTGCTCGCTTGGAGTAATGTGCGCTCATACAGACATCATAGGTTTGGTTTATTCTCTGCTTTAAGAAAGCAGTGCAAGGGCACACAAATAATTCATCTGAGCAGCATGTTATTAGTTGAAATCCAATCAATGTCGTGAGTTGAATTCAAACTCGCATCGAAACCAACACATACCAAGGTCCAAGCATCTATCACTGACCTTCCGTCGCAACAAAGACAGGAACAATGACAACAAGTCTCTTCGTTTGCCGAGGCTGACTTGAGGGTTAACGAATGGGGCCTTGTTTTTATTTAGTGGAGTGAAGACTAATCATGCGAGACCTAGAGTTGTAAGAAAGGAATAACTCCAGGTTGATGCTAACTCAGGACTATCTCTTTGTTAAGAAATGGAATCATGAACAGGAAGGCATACAACAAAACATTGTACAAGTTTAGTAACATTGCGAACATTATTAGTCGCTTGCTGTTCAAGACAAATGCGTCCATCTCTCAGAATAGAGAGTGGTTATTTTAAGAAACTTGTCTTAGTTGGCACATTATTGTGCCGTTCATGTATCCATTAAACTGCAAACTCAGATGTCAAGTTTTAACCTACCACACGTCAATCGACCCACTGCCAGACTCTCGGTCTCTTTTGATTAAATTTCCTTCTACTTAACCTGTTGGTGATTCATTATTGTGTTTCTGTACGTCCTCAGGCGAGGCGTTTGCGAGCCTATTGAGAATATTGCACACACTTCAAGTCAACCTAACATGGTTAATGCCTGTCTATTTTCTGCCAGATCCTCACATTCTGCTTGCCTAAACCAACTGAGTGAATCAACTTTGACCATATCATAAACCCTGGGAATGCGTACATTTGACTGACGTTAAGTTAATGTACAAATACTGAATACGTATTTGCAAGGGAGTAGATGGTCTTGGGAAACAGGAATCCTCACGAATTGGTACACGTACAGCAAGAATCCTAATAACGTTTACCATGGTTACTTATTTTTGTAAACGTACAGCATATTAACCTGACGACATAAAATTCGTAGTTGTTGCCTGTTTGGAGTTAAACATCATAAAGTTACAGTTTAACTGACATATATTATGTCTGCAATGCTTCACTCGTAAATACATCGCAGGTATTTAAAAAACACATTCCGACTCACAATTCACGGAACGTGTAAGAGAATTTGAAACGTGTTGCTTGGAGACGTTGATTCAACCAAGGTCTCACTCGATCAACGTTACGATTAGAAATATTCTTCGAAATGCTGATGATTTGATAGCATATTTCAAATTATTGATATTTTAATTAAGTTTTATCTGGCTTTGTTATTATTATTTTTTTCTGTGTATCATCGTTATTCTTCGGTAGTATGTCAGTTTGTTTAACTCTGATGGGTATGTTATCACAGGGACAAATGTAGGCTGTCACTCAACTATTGTGGACATTCTTTCCGCCAGTTTGAATATTAAAACCCATCTAAACAGTGTCGTCTCCACATTCTCATGTCAATTCCGTGAATTAGTTGACATCTGTTTTCTTCTCTTATCCACCTGCTTATGTTTTTTTCGATGCACCAGGAGATGGGTCATTGGATGCTAGTTTTGTTGTAATAATCGGAGCGACAAACCCTGCCTCACGATGGCTTGATACCAACCGGTGGGCATTCGTGTGCTTCAGCTTAAGGTCAATAATCTACAATAATATTGGCTCGCGGTCCACTCATCCATCAAAGGATCTCTATACATCATGGATTAAAAGCGAAATAGTGGTTTCCATGGTTTTATACCTTGACCCTTTATTGGTTCTTACGTTGAAGCGGTGAACCAAAGAAAAGGACGACGTTCAATCATTTCTGATCTAGTCGGTATCCATACTAGATATTACATTTCTGGTTTTTCGCATTTATAATAGATATAAACGCTATAGATTGAGAATAGCAAATAAATCCCAGATTCTGAAACCACTGATTATGAAAAATATGAAGGTATTAACAATAGGAATTGAAGATATAGTTCCTTTATGTGTATTGGTGAAAAGAACCAATTGTGTAAAACATTTAGTGGCTTGAAATATATATCAATAGGACAGATGGAACTCTCTAACCCCAAAAGGCGCAAAACGACGTTTCGCTAATGTTAGGCAACGTACAATTTATTAACGTTGGCCATGCTGTGTTATTTTATTCACCGATTTTTTACAGGCGATGCCTTCTGTTTGCAAATGCCTACTTAACTCCAAGACAATAACTTCTTCAAAGTTGTTTGGACTTTCAGTACTTTGAAAGCCACAATGATACTTATTTTCCTATTTTAGCGGTATAGCCAATGTTAAAGCCTTCCTCGGTGTCTAACCTTGGCCCGACGTCACGTGGGCAATGACGTTGTTTCGCGCCTTTCATGACCAAAGAGTCCTATTCCGGGACTGGCCTATTAGAATCGTGTCGAGTCCTCTTATTCTGGCTCCTCCAGAAGTACGCACATACGATGTGTCGGACTTTATCCATATACATCACGCCTCTCGAACCCCGTGACCTACTGATACGACCAAAAAAGGCAATTATTGTACTAACACATCAACTTCACACGCTTTTATGGGATAAAAAGATTACACGTTCCTATCGAATTAAGAATTCTTGATTAGTCACGTGCCACACACAGCCTAAAAAACACAAGGTTATTGGTTGCCATAAGTACTGAAGGACCTAGAAATTCGTGACACTTTACATACAACGTCTAAGCCTGAAGAGAATAGAGAGTGGAAGGCCGTTGTGCTCTTGAACACGAATCTTCTGGAGGAAGGGTAATCTTTAGATGGATAAGGAAGATTGTTCTCTGGGGCTACCAAAGTCAACTCACGCCTTTGTCATTACAAAGGGCCGGGCCTTTGAGACTTGCTTGATGAGAGTAGCTGAGTAATTTCGGGAGTTCATCTCATTATTCGAAAAGCATGCTGACGATCTTCTTATTTACTAACATTTGCAAACCCTCCTAAAGATCCCAAGTATCGGGGCTTTCGTCGAGAACATGTATTGATATTTTGAGATATATAAATGGCGTTCGCTCAACCTATCAATAACAATGTTCATTTTTGATTATGTGATTATTGACATAATAATGGTTCAAATTTGAAATCCATGATCAGGGAATGATCGTAATTAAAATAGACTCGTTTGAGTTTGCTAATAATTCCTCTATGATCTCGGAGAAAAAGATTAATTTGTGTCGGTGTCTACAATCAGTCTCCGGCGTGGTGAGTGTGTGGTGCGCGAATGCTAGCTAGGTTTGGCAGGTGAAATTATTAGCCTGGGCGTGCAAAAATAGTTAATCTTGATTGTGAAAATTAGACTTGGCGGCCGAGAGAAGTTAGCCGTAGTGGCTAATAATTCGTTTGAGCGGTCAAGAGGGCAGTCGAGATTTGGGGTTGATGAGTCTATTGTGATGGGATGACGTTTTGTGTGATGTGGAAGGATGGACAGATATATGGTTTGGTGATATGCTTCGAGTAGTTTTGTTTGAATCTATAAGATGTTCAAACCACAAGGAGAGCAGAGCGCGGCTATCTGGTATACAGTACTATTCGAATTCACTTTGCGTGCTTAAATGATTGCAAGTTGTGATACCGACCCTTGCCTACATTTATCGTTAATGAGGATGAACTCACACTTTTATTGTGATTGTTCATGAGGAAACTATCATGAAACCACACGGTCCCTATTACCGGTTTCAGCGGAAAGGGAAGCACACAAATGTGCTTTCCATTGTGGTAAGCCGGAACTTTACGAACGTGATTTTGCGTGGTGAACATCGCAATAATATTTAAACAGCTGTTGACGGCTGCATACTAATTAATCGGGTCAGAGTATTTCCTCGGATTCATCGGCATCATATATCGGCGATATCAACCTTACGTCGCTCAATGTAGCTTGAAAATCGATAAATGTTCAATATAATGTGGTTTAAATAGTCTTCTCGTGTTACTCCTGTCTTTCAAGTACAATTGTTCATTTACGATCAATTGCCATTTGAATAATATCGATCTTCTAAAGACAAATTTAACTTCTAAGACTTTTTTCGTTTCATCCTATCAGTCATTAAACTCGAATTGTTTGTTAACGACCACTTGTCACTTTGAATAATGTCCCCATTCTCGAGACAATTGTCGTAATATTAGTAATTTGTATTGAATTCTGTCAGACACCTGTAATATCCGGTCCATTAACACGTTTTTGGATCATTAATCAATATCACACTGGCGTTCGACACGGAAAACTACTTTCCTATACTTTTATAGAAACACGGTAAGTTTGTCGCTGTTCGCCCGAGAGGTACTTGAACAAAGCGACGTATTTCCAGAGCGTAAACATGTCGTTTCGAGGCTTTGCGATGATTATGTGGTCGTGTTCGTTGAATCGTATCATATACAGAATTAATTTGGCACATCTCTTTAGCATACAGTATCTCCCCGAATTTAATTCGAAAATTACCCAGTGCATTTTATTCTTGAGGCGTTTCCTGATTTTGTGTATTTTAACATGTGTCATTGATACAGACCGGATTATATGATATTGGGTGGAATATTGGGAAATGTGATTGCGGAAAATATGCTCAAAATACTGGGTGAAATTTATAGTGTCTAAATCACAGACTGATTATATAATCTCGGATGAATAGGCAAACAGAGGGGAATATATTAGCATATGGGTGATTGAACAAAATATGCGTGGACATGGTCGATGTGACAATGATACAGTCCGGATAATATGAATGTTGAGTAAACAGATAAAAGTGGAAGTACTGAGATATGTTACTTAGCCAAATATGGGAAATACTGAATGATTTGTGTCTGGTTTACAATGATAGTCGAAGAACATACGAAATATGATAGGGACGGTATGTTTTCAATGGTTATGCGCTATTCGTGTAAAGGAGCCTACGTAGGGCAGTGTTGGAAAACGGGTTACATTGTGTGCTCTGCAAGACGAGAGCCCACCTTACCGAGACGAAGTGCATTGGATTCACTCATGGCTATTTCTCGTACTGGATACTAAGCATGTTTCAGATATCATTCATTGACCTTATGCCACCATTAAAGCTGGTTAATTCTTATGCTGGTAAAAGCTTGACAACTTGGCAGTCGAAAGCGTTTTGACATTGAGGTTGGCATTTCCCTGATTCTAATGAGCTCGGGGTAGATCAATGCCAAACTTAGTACAGTAATGACAGCGACAGAGGTATAGTGTTCGCACTGATATTCATTAGGAAATCATTAAACTTAGATATTTTTTTTCATTTTTGAATCTCCCAACCCGGTATTTTCGATGGTATATTAGTGTGGAGGATTTAGCCTGGTGCAGCTCGCTTCTCAAGCTAGTTGGGTTCTATAAACCGTGGTATAATGTGAACAATCTGCTCGACCGCTCAAGTGGAGGGCGATCTAATGGATTGGACTGAGACAGTCATCCTTCAAAACGACAGTTTCCTCGGATCATTTTAATTTATGTAAGGTTCATAACTTATATAGCATACGTATGTAGCTTAATATCTTATTTTATCAGCGATACAGAATAGTTTGAGATATTGTTCGTTCCGGTAGAGTGAGAAGTATGTATAGCCCACTTGTAAAACAAACCGGATAGAGATGGGATACTTATCATTCCGGTATTCCTTGATCCCAAGAATGGTAAACAATAATAGTAAATTGAAAATATGATATAGGCGTTATAATTATGCTGTGTACCAAACGTTCTCTGTGCCATTTGGTGCTGTAATTGTGTTCTGTCCCAAATTTGTTTAGCGGTAACAATCTTTCGGCCAACAATCTGGTTTACACATTTGCCTGATAGGTTTTCCTGATAGGGTTGCCCAGCACGCACGGCCAAATTCTCTTAGATATTCTCTAATGGACGACGGCTGAATTATGAATGACGGACCAGACGCTTGTAATTTACTCGGAATTGATCTTATCTCACTCACAGGTTACGGATGTTTGGCTTCAACCTGTTCCGATACATTTGTCGAAAACCGAAATGAGAACATAATACAATGAATATTAGTCATGTTGATTGAATTTAATTTTACAGAGTTGCGAAGAAATTAGATCGGTCATACACTATCAGCCGAGTATGTCATATCTAATAGAGGACAAAAGGTTACCGTATTTTAATACACTAGTTTATTGTCCAATGTCCTGTATTGACTTACTGCAACAGGTATCAAGATCAACAGCTTGGCTGCAGTTCTGAATAAATCAATTGATGGCTCACTTTTTGTAGATGATTTCAATATATCGTGTAGTGGGAAAAGTATACACAATATTGAGAGAACATTACAACTTTGTCTACACAGAATTCAGAAATGGTGTCTAGAAAATGGTTTCAAATTCTCCAGAGCTAAGACAAATTGTATACACTTTTGCAGAAAATATTTCCAGCACGAAGATCCAGTACTTAACTTAGATGGAACTGAAATCAAAGTGGTAAAAGAGGTCAAATTTCTAGGCATATTGTTTGATCAACGACTAACTTTCAAATCTCATATAAATTGCTTAAAAGCCAAATGCACATAATATTTGTGTAAATCGAGGTAGGTTGGATACATGTAACATACCGAAGTTATATTGCTGTGCATTGTAGGTTTAGCCCCGAGTGTACAGCTGTGCGCTAGCCTTTGTTCTCTGTTCTTTTGTTCCTCGTTGTAACCAGGCAACTCGCTGGGTTTAGGACTAGGCTTTTGTTCTGCCTGGCCCTGAAGTTTCAGTGTATTGTTGTAAAGGTTACAGTGTACGTCTTTGGAGTGAGGCTCCATCGGGGAGTATTCAATGTTTACACTGTGAGGAGCCTCACTGTTGGGGTTTGTGCGTGTCACTATTTGTAGTTTGTAGTGGTATTGATAGTCCCTAGTGGGACTTGGATTTTTTTTTTTTTTTTTTCCACTATGGCCTTTAGAAAGTATGATAGGTCACTGAGCCTACAACTTCAAGATCTAGAGAAAGCTAATGCGTTTGATATATATCACGCATTAAAAGACACTGTTGGATCAGGACCGAAAATCCTTAAAGGTCTAGTACAGGTATCAAATACCCTGTGGAACATCACACTAGCAAATGAAACTACCAAAACCCGCCTAGTGCTGGAAGGTATTCGTGTTGGAGATCAACGTGGCCATTTTGAGGAAATAGATCCAGGCAAATTGCTGGTAAAGATGAAAGGACCATGCGATTTCCCAGATTCTGCGATCAAAAGTGCTTTTGAGTTTTATGGGGATGTTCTCTCTGTACAAAAGGAGTTCTATTCGTTTGATAGAGAATTTGGATGACGAAATTCAAACGTGCTCTTCCTTCTTCTATTTTTATTGAAGGTATGAGACTTCCTGTATGGTATAACGGTCAAGTAAAAACATGTTATACTTGTGGTTCAGAAGATCAGATGAACTGGAGGTGTCCTTTGAAAAATAAATGCCTGATTTGTCATCAGGAAGGACATCTTAAAAAAACCTGTCCAAAAGCCAAACAGGTTTGTGGAGATACCGTAGCTAACGGCGGAAAGGGTGGTTCCTCTGGTTCTCGCTCTGCTCCGCCCACAGAAGTCCGAAGAGGACTTAGCGCTATAGACCTGTGGAAGACTGTAGGCCCTGATGGCAAACCTATCAAACGTCATCAGGAGATAGTTGCCGCTGGGAGCAAAGAGAAAACCTCAAACCACTACGAGGCTCTCGGTGACGAGATGGAGGTAGGTTGTGGTTCGGAAGATGAAGGTGACAGTGATAGTGAGGTTTGCGATGATGAAGATGTCAGTGAGAGTGAGGTTTGCGATGATGTAGAAGTCAAGGCAGGTGATCAGAAGTCGACTTCTGATCAAACTGAAATTGTTGACGTAGTATTAACTCCGGAAGTTGAATTGAAGGGTGACAACTTACCGGATACTGGTAGTGTTTCGGGTCAGAATGCACTTGTGCAGTCTGTAGATTCCTTCACTAATCCTATTCACTCCGGTGTAGATGTAAACTTTACACCAAACGAGGAAGTACTGAAGGAGTTCACAGAAAAAGAAAGTAGTGAAAAGGCTTGTAGTAATAAAGCTACCTCGAATCAGAAAAAGAAGAATAAAAAGAATACCATAGATATCGAATCCGCCAAAGAGCCTAAAATAGTCGATGCTACTCCCACTCCTACCAACGATACACCCATGGTTTCTGATGAGTATCAGGAGTGTAGTGATCGTCCGTTAAAAGGCGAGACTTCCTTGAACCAAAGGTCGAAGGACTTGTTGGGACAAGAGAGAGAGAAAGAAGTTGATAAGAAGTAAAATAAAAAAGACAAGAGAGAACAAATGAGAAATAATAAGAAAGGTCAAAAAGGATTACCCAAAATAAAACGTACATAATGGCTAAGCTAACCTTATATATCTTGGCTTGGGCAGTTTTGTGTTTTATTTCTATATACAGACTAAAGATGGCTCAGCCACCAACTATCGTTCAGTGAAATTGCAGAGGAGTTTGGCCAAATTTAAATGAACTCCAATTATTAACTCAAGATTATGAACCATCAGCTTTTTGTCTCAACGAGACCTTTCTGAAGAAAGCAGATAAAGATAAATTTAAATTTCGCCAATACACACCTTATCATTCCTACGCTTTAGAGGAAAATGGAAAAGCTACAGGCGGTTCTTCAATATTGGTTAAAATGGGTATTTTACACAGTCCTGTTCATTTAGTGACAGGTTTACAAGCTGTAGCAGTTCGTATTACCTTGAATTCTGTTTTCACATTATGCACGGTGTACATACCTTCTTCTGATAATCTCCGGCTCAATGAACTTCAAGATCTTAACGATCAGCTCCCGAAACTTTGTTTAATGATGGGTGATTTTAACGGTCGTAATATCCTCTGGCATAATGAAGACAATTGTAAAGGTAAAATTCTCGAAAATTTTATATCAAATAATTCTTTGTGTATTTTTAATGATGGTTCTTATACACATTTGTCCTCGGCCCATGGAACCTATTCAGCATTGGATATCTCACTTTGCGACCTTCCTATTCGTGAAGAATTTTCTTGGTCTGTTCATGATGACCATAGTGGAAGTGATCACTTTCCCACTGTCCTAAAAGCTGTTCATTCAGCTGATGACCCTCATTCCACAAGGTTTAATTTCAAGAAAGCAAACTGGCCCGAGTTTGAAAAGCTTTGTTCACCAAAACTACAATCAGTCTCCTTCGCTGATGCTTCAGATCCTATACAGCTATTCTCAGATATGTTGATAGAAATTGTCAGAAGAAGGCTGAACGATATTTCCGCCGACATCCTAATCCTGAAAATTTGAAAGATCTCAGAGTTACAAGAGCTAAAGCTCGTAGAACCATGAAACAGAATAAACGTGATTCTTGGAGAAATTATGTTTCTAAGATAAATACACATACTCCAATAACAAAAGTTTGGAATATGATCCAAAGAATAAAAGGTAAAAGCTCCAAGTCCAGCGTTCATCATCTCAACGATGGAAATCAGGTGATTACTGACAAAGTAGAAATTGCAAATAAATTAGGAGAAACAATTGCCAAAAACTCTTCATCAGAAAATTATGTACCTAAATTTCAAAGTTTCCAAAAAGAGAAGAGAAAAATGAAATTAAATTCACTTCCGGTAATCATGAAGGCTATAACGCTTCGTTTACAATTGAAGAACTCCAGCTCATGAATCTGCTGCAGGCCCTGAGAATATTCATTATCAGCTTTTGAAACATCTACCGGAATCATCTCTAGAAATCCTATTACGCATATTCAATAGACTTTGGTATAGAGAAGAATTTCCTCCGTCCTGGCACAATGCCATAGTTATACCAGTACCAAAGCCTGGTCGTGACCATACTAGTTGTGTCTGCAAACCAATGGAACGCATGATAAATGATCGCCTTGTTTGGTACCTGGAAACTGAAAAGAAACTTACTGATATTCAAGCTGGTTTCCGAAAAATAGAAGTACCATTGATCATTTAGTCAGATTAGATTCGTATGTTAAGAATGCTTTCGCCAAGAACGAACATGTGGTTTCTATCTTTTTTGATTTAGAAAAAGCCTACGATACTACATGGAAATACGAGATTCTTAAAGATCTTCAAAAGATGGGATTAAAAGGTCGTTTACCCGTTTTTATTTCCAACTTTTTGAATGATAGACAATTCCAAATTCGTTTAGGTACAACTATGTGTGATCATTTTGATCAAGACCAGGGTGTCCCACAGGGCAGTATTTTGTCTACTACTCTGTTTAGTATTAAGATCAACAGCCTGGCTGCAGTTCTGAATAAATCAATTGATGGCTCACTTTTTGTAGACGATTTCAATATATCGTGTAGTGGGAAAAGTATACACAGTATTGAGAGAACATTACAACTTTGTCTACACAGAATTCAGAAATGGTGTCTAGAAAATGGTTTCAAATTCTCCAGAGCTAAGACAAATTGTATACACTTTTGCAGAAAATATTTCCAGCACGAAGATCCAGTACTTACCTTAGATGGAACTGAAATCAAAGTGGTAAAAGAGGTCAAATTTCTAGGCATATTGTTTGATCAACGACTAACTTTCAAATCTCATATAAATTGCTTAAAAGCCAAATGCACGAAAGCTCTGGATTTGTTGAAAGAAGTTGCCAGCTATAAGTGGGGAGGAGATCAGCAAACACTCCTTCATTTATATCGATCACTTGTTCGTTCCAAACTCGATTATGGTTCTATTGTTTACAATGGTGCAAGCAAGTCAAACTTGGCAAAGCTAGATCCTATTCTCCATCAAGGACTAAGACTTTGCCTCGGTGCGTTCAGAACATCACCTAAAGATAGCTTGTATGTCGAAGCGGATGAATTTCCTTTACAACTTCGAAGAATTAAATTATCACTGCAATATATCACAAAACTGCATTCGAACCACTCAAATCCTGCATATAACTGTGTTTTCAACCCTCAGTACGCAGATCACTTTTTAAAGAAACCCTCGATTATTCCACCTCTTGGAATCCGTATGAAACCACACCTTGTAGCAGCTGGTATTAAAGTTAGTCAGATTTTACCTAACGAGCTCTTGCCAACTCCACCATGGCAGTTAGCCACGCCAGAGGTAGATATTTCACTGACTACATATAAAAAGGCAGACACGAGCCAGCTCGTGTATACACAACAATTTGGTCTACTGAGAGAGAAATACAGTTCACATCAGGCTATTTATACAGATGGTTCTAAAGATGGTGAGAGAGTAGCATGTGCTACTATCTTTAGTTCCAAAACTAAAACGTATCGACTGCCAGGTAAAAGTTACATATTTACTGCAGAAGCAAAAGCTCTATTATCTATTGGATCCACTAGAATGAAAAAATATGTCATATTCTCAGATTCACTGTCATGCCTTAAAGCAATTAAGAATGGAAATTCCACTCATCCCACCATCTTGGAAATTCTACAATTATATGACACCAGATTTGATCAACAGATAGATATTGTGTTTTGTTGGGTACCTAGTGTCACGTTGACATCAAAGGCAACACTGAAGCTGATAGATTGGCTAAGGTAGCTTTAGATGGAGAAGTTGACCCTGTTGGAATACCATACAGCGATTTCAGACCATCTATCTGCGCCTATGTAAGAAAGCTGTTTCAGTCTTTATGGGATACTATGGATAATAACAAACTTCACGAGTTCAAAAAAACGATTGGTTATACTCACCTGAACAGTCATAAACGTTTCGACCAGGCCATGATTAGACGATGTAGGATCGGTCACACACGATTAACTCATGAATATTTACTAAAACAGGAGCCGATTCCAAGGTGTATACCTTGCCATGAAGATCTCACGGTAAAACATATTCTCATAGACTGCATAGATTTTAAGACTGTAAGAGATACTTTTTATCGAGCAGCTACGCTAGAATATCTTTTTAGCAGAGTGAAAGAGGATTGTATTTTAGGCTATTTGAGAGAGATTGGTTTGTTGTACAAATTTTGATGTTTGTACCTGTTCTAACGCATTACTTTACCGAGTTTTTGAATTGATTACTTAGAATTTTGTTTGATCGTCGCTATATAGCTGAAATATTGCTGAATGGGACGTTAAACCTTAATTCTCTCTCTCTCTCTCCTATCTTTAGTTCCAAAACTAAAACGTATCGACTGCCACGTAAAAGTTCCATATTTACTGCAGAAGCAAAAGCTCTATTATCAGCTTTAGAAGGTATTGGATCCACTAGAAGGAAAAAATATGTCATATTCTCAGATTCACTGTCATGCCTTAAAGCAATTGAAAATGGAAATTCCACTCATCCCACCATCTTGGAAATTCTACAATTATAGGACACCAGATTTGATCAACAGATAGATATTGTGTTTTGTTGGGTACCTAGTCACGTGGACATCAAAGGCAACACTGAAGCTGATACATTGGCTAAGGCAGCTCTAGATGAAGAAGTTGACCCTGTTGGAATACCATACAGCGATTTCAGACCATCTATCTGCGCTTATGTAAGAAAGCTGTTTCAATCTTTATGGGATACTATGGATAATAACAAACTTCACGAGTTCAAAAAAACGGTTGGTTATACTCACCTGAACAGTCATAAACGTTTCGACCAGGCCATGATTAGACGATGTAGGATCGGTCACACACGATTTACTCATGAATATTTACTAAAACAGGAGCCGATTCCAAGGTGTATACCTTGCCATGAAGATCTCACGGTGAAACATATTCTCATAGACTGCATAGATTTTAAGACTGTAAGAGATACTTTTTATCGAGCGGCTGCGCTGGAGGATCTTTTTAGCAGAGTGAAAGAGGATTGTATTTTAGGTTATTTGAGAGAGATTGGTTTGTTGTACAAATTTTAATGTTTGTACCTGTTTTAACGCATTAGTTTACCGAGTTTTTTAATTGATTACTTAGAATTTTGTTTGATCGTCGCTATATAGCTGAAATATTGCTGAATGCGACGTTAAACCTTAATTCTCTCTCTCTCTCTCTCTCTCTCAAATTTTACCAAACGAGCTCTTGCCAACTCCACCATGGCAGTTAGCCACGCCAGAAGTAGATATTTAACTGACTAGATATAAAAAGGCAGACACGAGCCAGCTCGTGTATACACAAGAATTTGATCTACTGAGAGAGAAATACAGATCACATCAGGCTATTTACAGATGGTTCTAAAGATGGTGAGAGAGTAGCATGTGCTACTATCTTCAGTTCCAAAACTAAAACGTATCGTCTGCCAGGTAAAAGTTCCATATTTCCTGCAGAAGCAAAAGCTCTATTATCAGCTTTAGAAGGTATTGGATCCATTAGAAGGAAAAAATATGTCATATTCTCATATTCACTATCATGCCTTAAAGCAATTAAAAGTGGAAATTCAACTCATCCCACCAACTTGAAAATTCTACAATTATATGACACCAGATTTGATCAACAGATAGATATTGTGTTGTGTTGGGTGCCTAGTCACGTTGACGTCAAAGGCAATACTGAAGCTGATAGATTGGCTAAGGCAGCTCTAGATGAAGAAGTTGATCCTGTTGGAATCCCATACAGCGATTTCAGACCATCTATCTGCGCTTATGTTAGAAAGTTGTTTCAATCTTTATGGGATACTGTGGATAATAACAAAGTTCACGAAAAAACTGCTGGTTATACTCATCTGAACAGTCATAAACGTTTCGACCAGGCCATGATTAGACGATGTAGGATCGGTCACACACGATTAACACATGAATATTTACTAAAACAGGAGCCGATTCCAAGGTGTATACCTTGGCATGAAGATCTCACGGTGAAACATATTCTCATAGACTGCATAGATTTTAAGATTGTAAGAGATGCTTTTTATCGAGCAGCTACGCTGGAAGATCTTTTTAGCAGAGTGGAAGAGGATTGTATTTTAAATTATTTGAGAGAGATCGGTTTGTTGTACAAATTTTAATGTTTGTACCTGTTTTAACTCATTAGTTTATCGAGTTTTTGATTTGATTACTTAGAATTTTGTTTGATCGTCGCTATATAGCTGAAATATTGCTGAATGCGACGTTAAACCTTAATTCTCTCTCTCTCTCCCTTACTGCAACAGTCAAACATGCTGGAGATTTCCTATTCAGTTCAAACGTCGACAACTTAATTTCTATCGGAATGGGGATTTGAGATTGGCATTTCCACTGCTAGAAACGCGTGTTCTGGCTTAGCGTTGATCAACGCCTCCATCAGTACAGCCCATGTCATCGATCTTTCGAATATACTTTTGTGACAATTATGCGTCGATTCTTTTCCACAGCTGAGCTGCCGTTGTTACTAGAATATTCTCAACGACCGCCTATAATATCTTCACCATCAAACCTTTGTTGGTCACAAATGGGAACTTATTTTTTAATAATAACGTTGAATGCATAGAGACTTGATCAAGGAATATGTTTCTACAAATTCCTGATACGCCATATCCTAGTAGGCGTTTCAGTCACATAATCTTGTCACGTTATAATAACGTCACAAACGAATGTTCATTATATCGACGCAATAAGAATGAAGTTTGATGGTTGGACTGAATGCGATTTGGTGAAGTTATACATTCCCTATTAAATATCTACATATGGTCGAGTAATTATGACGCACCTAATAAATCGCGCACCTGCCCAAGGATCATTTAAAATACAAGGTTGCACTTATATCAATACGATGACATCTGACTTGTCAGTGTCACTGGTCGTCTGATAACAGAGATTTGTTTGACCCAGAAATGCTATAGTCTGATCTCCGCTAGAAATGGCGGCCATATTCATCATCTGGTACGGCGTATCACGTTGGGCACACCGGTTCTCGTCAGATCACCGAGTAGCCCGGTCAATAGTTTGATGACTGGCCGGGTGCGTTACTGGTTGGGATGATAGTATCCAGGATAATAGTAACAGTGGGACCTCTCGTGTCCTGGCACATGTAGGCACCGTCGTGATATGATTGAAATCTTGTTGAAAGCGACGTTAATAATTTGTCAAGAGATGTATCAGGATGACAACTTACACGTTACAGTTCAACAACAGAATGCAAGATAATCATTGACTTGCCCCTAATGAAGAAAAATGCCCAGACGTGAAATAACTGTCATGTCTGTCGTATGAATAGGGATCGAAGGCACCTGATGCAGTAAAGGCCTTAACACCTGATAAATACAAGAATATCCAGAAAACTAACCTGTAATGCCCGACGCCGTACGGTGAGTTTCTCACTAAGACAATAAACCTACTTATATTTGACAATAGCATGAACAGAGGGCAGGTCTTGGGGATTAACATTTAACCACCAGATTCCTACCATATACAGATAACACATTGGTGAGATATATGACAGGTGAGAATTGAGCACGTCTGGCGACTAAAATGATTCTGTATCATTCCACAGGAAGGTCTCCCACGGCACCTCGCAACCAGACTTGAATACGGAGGATTATAATACGTAGCCTTGGTATCACAGCCTCGATTTTATTGTAGTTGTTCATGTAAAAACTATGAAATAACCACACGGCCCCTAGCACCGGCCCAACCGGAACTAGATACGCTACATCAGGATCGTTGATAAATGATTTTAAATAAATAACTCACCTGGTGTTGACGAATGACAATCACAGGATTCAAAAACGTAGCCTTGATATCTTTGGCGCTCTTTCATTAACCCTATCTAGCCTGTGGGCCATCAAACTTTTTGGGAGTTTGAAGTAAGGGAACAAGAGAGCTTAATCCCAGGTGCAAAGGATCATGGGAAAATCCAAAATGATGGCCACGAGTTGTCGTCACAAAGTCATGTTTTTCTCCATTTTGACGCCTTTTTCTTGCTTGAAATGACATAAAAGTTATTTATTTTGCCAAAAATAATGACTATCATATTTTTAGTTTTTGAGAGAAAATATTGAAAAATAAAACTGTTCACCGCGACGTTATCATGACAATCCTCTCGGATTATTTTGCATTTTCCTGTAGATCTTGACCCACATAAATAGTATGGAAAGTTCAGCTCTGTACCCCATGGTTTAACGCTACCTGCCCTCGGGGTAGGGGATTTTCCGCCTTGTTGGTCTTTTCTCCTATCTCCGGGACGACAAAAACTTGATAGCTGACACTCCCTGACTTTGTAGTTTATAATTGTGAGCATTGTGAGCCTATTTGCGTAACCCCCCGAGCAGAGGATCATGGGTAAATTCCAAATGGCGCCCGTGTGGGTACCAGAAATGTGAGGTTTTCGTCATTTTTCTTCTAAATTCCTGCTTTTCGTTGGTCTTTTCTCCTATCACCGGAACGACAAAAACTTGATAGCTGACACTCCCTGACTTTGTAGTATAATTTAGAGCATTGTGAGCATATTTGCGTAACCCCCCGACCACAGGATCATGGGTAAATTCCAATATCTGGTGGCGACGAGTTGTCGCCAGAAAGTTATGTTTCTGTCCATTTTCCCCCCTTTGTTCTTGCTTGAAATGACATAAAAGTTATTTATTTTGCCAAAAACAATTATTCTCTGTCACATTAATTAGTTTTTGAGAGAAAATATCGAAAAATAAAACTGTTTACTGCGACGTTATCATGACGATCCTCTTGGATTATTTTGCATTTTCCTACCCACGGATTAACCCTACCTGGCCTGGGAGGAACTTTCCACCCTGTTGTTCTGTTCACCTATCTCCGGAACGACAAAAACTTGAGATCTGACACTCCTTGACTTTGTAGTCCATATATTGGGGTCATTGTGAGCCTATTTGCGTAACCCCCCCCCCCCCCGAGCAGAGGATCAAAGGTAAATTCCAAATGACAGCCGTGTGGATACATCATTTTTCTTCTAAATTCCTACTTTTCGGCGAAGAAAAGTGGGTAAAAGCCATTTTGTTTTACGAAATCACCTAACTAAAAAAAATCGAAATCTCTTTTTGAAAATGGCGTCACTGTGACGTTTCCATGGGGTCATCTTGGATTGTTTTACATTTTCTAGATGAGCTTGATCCAAAGATATAGTGTGGTAAGTTTCAGCGCCCAAACCTGAGGGATAGCGAAAATATATAGGGGACACTTTCCGCCCCTCCCCAGGCTGCGGTACACCTCAAATCGCCCATGGCCAGACAGGGTTAAGGAAAATAAATATAAGGGAGACCGAGATGTGTCCCTAACCAGCCTCCGCCAGACCTCAAATCGCCCAGGCCTGGTATGGTTAAAGCGATGTAGATTCGGGTATACACATGGTATGAACAGTATAAGACGAGCTGTTACAAGTCCAAGATTGCAAATTATGCATCAATGCCGTTTAATGACAGGTTGTTAAAGCAATCTGTCCTGCTGGCCTTCACACAAACAAGACTGTTTTTAAGAAAAAGTTTCCTGGCAGCAGTCATATCAGAATGTATTGATCCGCGATGTACAATAAACTAGGATAGACGGAATAGGAAAGAACTGATAGATCTGTTCTGTAGGATAATTTCAAGGTGGTACTGTCATATTTTTAGCTTTCCCCGGAAGGCTTCTGCTGCTGTCAGCTTGACGTGAATTGATTTCATTTCGTCTTTGGCTTTTCAGAAGATTGGCTGATAAAACTTGAGAGCGACACTTATGATCCGGTCTCATCGAAACGGTTCATTACACTTGCTGCTGTTTTTAACATGGAATCAAGCCATAGAGTCCGGTCTAGTCATGAATCCGACTGGAATATTGCTACATATAGATACATTGTCTGATCTTGCACTGGTACGGAGCGGAAAAGTCGGACACACGTGGGCTTGACTTTTGTATTGACGGGTTTGCAATGTATATTCACTAAGAATCGGTGTAGATTGTATATGTATCGTGATGTACTTTTTCTCTCAGTTAAATACAAAGCCAAATTGAAAAGTAGCAACTTTTACTAATTACAATCTCCTATATCAGTGGGGTCAAGGAGAGAGAGCAGTATGAATTGTTTATAATCCACCATGTAATGGCACATTTTGAAATATGTGTGCCAAATACGAAGTCTCGTACCAAAACCGTATACTTTAATACCTCCATTTCGCAGTTATATCATTTGGTCTAGTTCCATGTTTTAGAGGTTTCGTTACTTTTCCGGAAATCACTCAATATATCCAACCAAACCTAAATTTATAGACAAATAAGCATTCATATCAATTGAGAATGAATATTGAACCTGGAATATCCCTCAAAATTGTCATCAACAGTTAAAATGCCAACTATCTGAAGCAAAAACTCAAATCTACCCTTGATTATCAGCCTATCTACACTTTGGATTTGAGGTTTTCTCCTATATTTTAACATGCGATTTTGACACTTTTCTTTGTTGCTAGAAATCGGCATGGTGAAGGACCAAATTTTTGTGGCTAATTTCAAAATAATACGTGCGGTAAAACTATAGACAATGGAATTGAAACTTCGTCATGTAATTGTCTTTCTAAGATAAAATGTTCAGCGCAAATTTTGACTGATCCCTAAAATACCATTGAAACCCATGTTAATTCTCAGATTCTCTCAATCATTCGAAAATCATTTATATAAAATAATCACTAGCAAAATATCTGGGGATTTTTTCACCATCAATCTTCTTGCGTCTGAAAGGCGAGGGGATTTGGCTTAATGTCACACTCAAGGTTGTTTCACTCATATGGTGACAGTCGGTTTGGTTGGTGGAGGAAGCCGGAGTACCCGGAGAGAACCACCGTCCGTCGGCAAGTAACCGATAAACTTACTGCAACTTACCACACTATATCTTTTGGTCAAGCTCTACTAAAAATGCATAAAAATCCAAGATGGCCGCCATGTGACGTCACAGTGACGTTTTCAAAAAAAGGCATTTTTGGATTTTTCGATTTTTTTTATTTATGAGTTTTCTTCTCAAAAGCGGCATGATAAATTAGTAAATAATATTCTCATGTGAAATTAAATAGTTTTTGTCCACTTTTCCAGTCAGAAAAGCAGGAATTTTGAAGAACAATGACGAAAAGATCACTTTTCTGGTTCCCCATATAGTCGACATTTTGAATTTGCCCATGATCTTCTGCTTGGGGTGTTTGGTAAATAGGTTCAAAATGGCGCCAGTATGATAAACTACAAAGTCACGGAATGTCAGCTCAAGTTTTTTGTTGTTCCGGAGATAAGAGCGAAAAGACAACAGGGAAGGACTGCCCCCAAGGACATGTAGGGTTAAAACCGTGGTGTATCAATATACTAGAATACCTACAGTCAAGTCTGAGATGGCCATATAATCCTTTCTATGGTGGGTTTATCCTATAGTGCAATGTTCAAAGAAAACATGATATATAAGCTAGACGACAAGTTTATAACTTGAACTATTATACAATAAGTACGGTATCAATAAGCTCGTTAAAACTGGCGTTTTGTGTCTTTTTCTATTTACAAGGGTGTCTTTATTCTGGCTGGCATCAGCTCTACTCTTTGCGATAGGGGGTCGGTGAGACTAATATATCATAGACAACATATTGGACCTTTCTTGTGAATGTCGATGTCTACCCCTGTTTAAATAATACATGCGTCAGATCCGACAATAACCCTATCTGGCTTGTGGGGGGGAGCAAAATGTCCCCCCCCCCCCCCACCAAACTTTCTGCCTTATCTCCAGAACGACAACAAATGGAGAGCTGAAACTCCTTTACTTTATAGTTTATCATATTGGGGTCATTTTGAGCCTATATGCATAACCCCCAGAGCAGAGGATCATGGGTAAATTCAAGATGACGGCCACGTGGGGTACCAGAAAAGTGATACTGTTGTCATATTTCTTCAACATTTCTGCTTTTTCCGCGATGAAAAGAGTGCAAAATTTATTTTATTTCACATCACATCAATATTTACTAATTTATCTTTCAGTTTTTGCGGAGACATTGCATGAATAATAAATTCGGACCAAAATATGTCATTTTTGAAAATGACGTCATCAAAGCGGTCATCTTCGATTTTTTTTAACCCAAGGGTATAGTGTGGTAAGTTTCAGCCCCCTAGCTCAAGGGATAAGAAAAATAATTAGGGGGGGGGGGGGCATTTCGCCCCCCACCCAGTCCAGGACAGGTCCCAAAAAGCCCTGGCCAGATAGGCTTAATCAGCCAGCCTCCATCACAAAAAAATGATATCTTTGTTCATGCCCGTTAAACTGAATATCTGTCATCAAAACCTTATTTCTGTATTGTTCATACGGTGGTATGTGTCGAATAGCGTAATCATGCTTCGTGCTTTAGATGTAATACCCTCTACAACCAATAGACGGTATGCCTGGAAGATGAATGTTGCGCCGATTAAAAACTGCCCGGTCTTCACGTCCTGCCTTCTTACATGTATCTACGATTCAATCGTCACGACCGGTATTATACGACCGGTGTCAACCCCCGATATAGAACCAATCATATTTAGCAGTATTGGTTTTTCACGCACCAATTTACTTGTTGCCGAATGGTAAGATTATGTCCGCTTTACATCTCCAACGCAGCCGACCATTCTGTCGCATTGGCTAATATACTGATGAAGGCATGGAGCTTGTTATCCGCTGTTTTGCGGGTATAAGGCATCTTGGAAAAAGATTCGAATAGGGCGAAATGGAATCATAAATCGACACAATTCCTATCTTGCACATATCCATATCTCTCTTCAATACGTCTGCATTACCAAAGAAAAGATCGTGGATTAGAAATTATCAAATCACGGTCTCATTTCCTCAATCGTTTAAAGTGAATATTCGCCTGCAATAATCAGTCTACAATAAAAGACTTTGCGCTCGAAAATTTAGATTTTATAGTTGGTTAATCCCCGAAGGAAGAATACGCGATTCTTTGGGTAAGTCAGATTAAGAAGGTCCATTTATTATCAGGTTATTTGAAATATATCAAAACTATGTGACTGTTTGTCACACATAAATTCATATCTATTATAAGAGGCTGGATAATAGTACTGAATTTATGTAGCATTATCGACACCGAATTCGGTAGTCAAAAATTCTATATTGAAAACTACCTATAAATACCACTATATATAAACTTTAAAATTGTCGTCTAGCTCTACTCTAAGCACACCTTTTCTGATAATGTTCGTATCGGAAATATTTCATCTGAAATGTACACGAAACTACTGATGTCAATATCTCTCGGTGTGTGATAATCAACCGTATCATTTCTACACAGGATACTAGGGGCAGAACAGAAATGATTGAACTGGTCAACAATTTCAGATACTGCCATATTTTTAGCTTTCCCCGAAAGTGTCTGCTGCTATCAACTTGAGGTCAATTGCTTTGCTAGTATAGTATTGGATCACTATAACTTATTACACACAATTACTAATACATGTCAATGTGTCGGGACGGCTCCGGCCTAGTCATGCTAGTAGCTTAAATATTCGTACATATCGACACAGTCTGATGTGTAGAAGAAGCGATACTGTTCGTCATTCGTTAATCGTGAAACGGGATCAGATCCACCTGGTTTTGACGTCACATCGACGGATTTTCACTATCTATGCACTATGTAATCTGTGTATGGCGTGCATCTATCATGGTATAGTTGTTTTTCTCGTCAGATAAACGGCTTCAATACAAAGCGAAACTGAACGTGTGTCTGGACGGCTCCGGTCACCCTTTGTGATTAATTGTTGACTGTATGTGGTGAGATTCTACTGGCGAACGTTTCGTCCCGGAAGCTTGTCCTCTGTACAATTCATTGTCGTTGTAGTTTCGTGACTTGTAACCACGGTGGGGAATGAGGCGCTTGGCCGGCATCGGGCCTCACAGATACTTGTTCAGAATACGAACTTCAATTCTATGAATAATCCCCTCACTAACCAGGCTTGGTCAGACTTCAAATCGCCCAGGCCTTGTATGGTTAAGGCGATGTAGATTCGAAACAAAATGGGCATACACAATGTAATTTGTAGGGAGTTTCGACGAAAAGTGGGCTTGTATGGGGCGCCGACATTCTCGAGTGAAATTGCATAAACCCTCAGAAGACTCCGGTCCGGCCAGTCGTTTTCTCTGGACTTAAAACGGAGAACACAACACGAATTTCTGATTATATAGTTTTTACTATATATATATCTTGAAGCAGCTACAACATTTGTGAATTCTACCGGGGGCAGTAGGACAGTATGATGGAATAAACTGTAATTTGAAATCGCCAAACATTCTCCTTTATACTGTCCTATATGAATGTGGGTGCATGCCAGACCCATCAAATTCTCAGTACAATTATGACAACTCGAATCGCCATGTGTCAAAACTAAAACATCCTCACAAAATACAAATTCAGTGCAGTTATACAACATTGCAATATTAAACCATATAGACTGAAATTATATAACTGTTTCTCACAAATAGCTGTGTACATGGATGTTAACCTAAAATGTCAATTTAGAACACATCATAATATATATATATGTATGTACTGTGACACTTTAAATATGACTTGTGGTCTGCATGCACAAATTACTGGAACAAGTATGTGCCTAAAGAAGTCTACCTTTACGTGAAAGTATGATGGCTAAGAAGTCAATATGGTATAAGCAGTATAGGGCGAGCTGTTACAACTCCAAACAGTAATGTACACTAAACTAGCTGGAACAGGAAATGTACTGCTAGATCTGGTCTCAAGGATAATTACAGAGTGAAGCTGTCATATATTTAGCTTTCTCGGAAGGCTTCTGCTGCTATCAGCTTGACGTAAATTGATTTCATTTCTCCTTTGGCTCTCCAGAAGATTAGCTGAGAACACCTTGAGAACGACACTTATGATCCGGTCTCATCGAAACGGTTCATTGATTGCACACAATTGCTGCTGTTTTCAGCTGAAACCAAGCCATAGTGTCAGAACGGCTCCAGTCCACTCATGATTCTGGCTGGAATATTACTATATATAGATACAATGTCTGATGTTTTACGGGCATGGAGAGATACAGTTTGTCATTCATTAGCCCAGATGAGAAGTCAGACCCACGTGGGCTTGACTCTGTATTGACGGGTTTTCAATGACTTTACACTGAGAATCTGTTTAGGTTGTAGTTGTATCGTGATGTAGTCTCTCTCAGACAAATATGAAGCGAAATTGAAACGTAGCAACTTTTACTAATTACAACCTCGTATATCAACAGGGTCAAGAGAGCAGTACGAATTGTTTATAATCTACGGTGTAATGACACTCTTTGGAACATGTATACCAAAGACGTAGTCTATAACCCTAATTACCTTCAGGGCGGCAAGTCAAATTAAAGCCGTTCGCAGGTGAAGGCACTAAACTAGATTAAGCTGAACCGGAGATGGCCAAGTATTTCATATTTCTTCCTATCAGCGAATTAGGTCAAGTGTTGCAATGTTCAAACGAAACATGAGCTTTGGGCTAGACGACAAGCGATCTTGTCCTCTTCTACAATCAGTACGGTATCAACAAGCTCATTGAAACTGGCTTGTCTTAGCATCATAGCATCTTTAATCTAGAGATGGGGATGTCTGTATTCTGGTTGTCATTAGTTCCTGGTAGAATGATGTGTAATAATTTGACGTTTTGTTAAATCATTATCAACTTGTTCCTTAGCCAAGGAAATCAAGACAAACCTCGCCTAAAACGATTGGGAAGGTAATATAGTAACCATATTTTCGAGTGAGTCCGCAAGAAATGCCTCTGATCATTGCCGAGACATTTTGTACCCTATAAAAATAATGACGAAAATTCGATTTGAGCTTCATCTGAGAAATGGTAAATTTGACCATATCCTATCATCGAATTCTGTTAGGTCTGAGCGTGATTAGGATATAAATCATCACCGAGAATTTTTTTTGTTCTTTTGATGTTTTAAAAAGAATGCCGTCAACATATTTCTTTGGAGGTCATTTGACTTCTTGTCGGTACGCAGGCACCGTTTTCGACCACCCTTTTAATGTTGTGTTTAATTGTTCCGTCTATGTGGTGAGATTCTGCTGGCGAATTTTTCGTTCCCAACGCCTGCCCTCTGTATAAAACATTGGACTTGTAGTTTTGTGACTTGTAAACGTGATGGAGAATGAGGCAAACTTGCATCCTGATGAATAATCATTCGTTTGGGGCGTTTTGGTCTGTATGGCGGTAACATAGTTCATTATTTTCCAACAGATAAGGCTATTGCATCGTGGCTCTGAAATATTTGTATCTAATACCGCTCAAGACGGTTTCATGATTTCTCGTGACGTATTGGCATATTTTTAAATAAAAACGATGTCTTTATCTGGTTGGCATCATGCAAACATGGATGGTCATCGACGGCGTTCACAGAAAAGCTAAATATTATGAGCGTCATATCCTACTTCCAGTAGCCAGCCGTCTTTCACAATTAAACGCAACATTAAAACGGTGGTGAGAAACGATGCCGGAGTACTGACAAGAAGTCATATGACCCCACAGACAAACATACTGACTGCATATTTCTAAAACACCACAAGAACCAAAAGTGATCCTTATGATTATTTGTTAGCCAGTTACGCTTCTATTGTAGCTGTCCACACGGCCCCTAGCACCGGCTTGAGCGGTATTAGATATGAATATTTCAGAGCCATGATGTAATAGCCCTATCAAGACATCTGTTGGAAAATGATGAAATATGTGACGGCCAGATACTTGAAAACGGCCCAAAAGTGAGAGTATTTATATGCCTGTGAGGCCCGTCGCCGATCAAGCGTTTCATTCTCTACCATGTTTACCTGCCATAAAACTACAATCACGATCTGTGCAAGTCGGCGTTCATAATCCAAATATCTCATTCACACAGCGTTGTTAGCGAGTGAGTAAGTGAGTAGCAGGGTTTTAACGTCGTTTTCAATCTTGTTTCAATCATATCACGAGGGTGCCTACATGTGCGTTATTACACCAAACTGCAACCAGACATAAAATAAAAAAAATTATAAACACAATCTATTTATATGTTAGATATAAGCTGTCAACAGCTTTCAACGATGACGACAAGACATCTATATCACAAGTTTCTAAAACACTTGAATATGGAGAGAGAGAGAATTAGGGTTTAATGTCGCGTTTAGCAATATTTCAGGTATATAGCGACGATCAAACAAAATGCTAAGTATTCAAGTTAATAACTTAGTAATCCATCACATTAAAAAAAACACCCATTAAAACTTGTGCAACAAACCGATTTCTCTCTCAAATAACCCAAGACACAGTCCTCCCTCACCCGATCAAAAAGATCTTCTAAATTAGTTGCTCGAGATAAAAAAATCTGTCATAATATTAAAATCTATACAGTCGATAAGAATATGTTTTACTGTGAGATCTTTGTGGCATGGAATACACCTTGGGACTGGCTCTTTTTTAGCAAATGTTCGTGAGTTAATCGTGATGGCCAACTTTAATAAAATAGATGCAGTCCAAAGTCTTGAGTGCAAAATATTCACAAAAAATCAAATCATTTCATTAATTCTGCCTTGAATAACTCCTTTCCCAAATTTGAGTGATTTATCTACCCTATCTGGCCTGAGCTTTTGGGGAACTGTCCACGCCTGGGTGGGCCATATAAGCTCAGCCCCCTCCCCTAAATATTTTTCTTACCGCTTGGTCTAGGGACCTGAATCTTGCCATATAAGCTCAGCCCCCTCCCCTAAATATTTTTCTTACCGCTTGATCTAGGGACCTGAATATTACCACCATATTCCATTGAGTCAAGCTCTACCAGAAAATGTAACACAGATCAAAACTGGTCGCATTGATCACGTCACAGTGAGATAATTTTCAAAAAAGACATTTTTGGTAGATTTTCCGACCAGATTTTTCGGATTTTATCATTCATGCCTTTTCTTCTCAAAAGCAGCATGATAAATTAATAAATATTAATCTGACGTGAATTAAATTTCACTAGCAGAATAGCAGGAAAAATAACGAGAACATCACATTTCCGGTACACCATCTTGCCGCCATTTTGAATAACCCAAGATTTTAGCGATTTAGCGAATCTCTGTTCAAGACTCCACCTTCAGAACATTTTACATTATCTTTCTCCAATAGTTCTGTTTCAGCAAAGAAACGAGCAGGAATGATTCTTTGGAAATCTCCACTTGCATTGCATGAAATAATATCAAACAAATAAAACGTTTAAATTCACTATCTGATTATTTGAAATAGATAGAACAACGAATATAATTAATAGCTAATAAGAGGGGATAGAAAACCACACCATACCTGCTATACTATTGATACCGGCACTTCTTCATTAATACGATGTATACTCACATCGAAATAGTTATATACATGGTATAGTCTGTATAGAATGAGCTGTCACTACTCCAAGATAGTAAATTACTCAGCAAGGTCATTTGATGACAGGTTGTTAAAACAATTTGTCTGGCTGGCATCGAAACCAAGAAAACTGTTTTAAGAAAACGTTTCCTGGTAGCGTTCATATCGGAATGTATTGATCTACAGTTGTCAGCATCTTTCGGTATCTGATAATCAGCTGTACAATTTATACCTAGAATACATGGGATAAGAAAGAAATGATTGATATGGTCTGTAGTAGAATTACAAGGTAACACTGTCATATATTTAGCCTTCCTCGGGAGGTGTCTGCTGCTTTCAGCTCGACGTTAATTGCTTTCCTTTCGTCTCCGGCTTTCCAGAAGATTGACTGATAATACTTAAGGGCCACATTTATGGTTCGGTCTCATCGAATCGATTCACTAATATAATTGCACGCAGTTGCTGCAGTATTCAATCTGGAAGCAGGCCATATATTTTCAGAAAATCTCTGGTCTAGCCATGATTCTATGTGGAATATCTTCGCTACATGTCCAGTCTTAGGTTGATATGGAGCAGTAATGTATATATTGACGGGTGGTCAATGTCTATGCCTGTCTATATATTTTTTTTCGTCAGATAAACTGTTTCAATACAAAACGAAATAAATATTTAAGAAAGTTTCTACTAACTTCTACGACCATGACGACCGAGACCTCAAATTTTAACACTTTTCGTTAATATCTTTACGACCTTTTTTTCAGTTCATGTAATTCTATATTTCAGCGCACAATTGCACACTTAAAACGCAACACAAGTAACGGGAAAGCACATCAGCAGTTCTTTGCGTTCTATGATATGAGCCTAAAACAGGGTGCTCCATGAGCCGCCATACACTGCCGTTCATTTTTCCGCATCATTGTTTCAGCAATTATGATTCTCAGTCCAAACCCATTACGTGATCGACGGTGGTCTGACAGCGCAAATTATTAGTTCTTATACTCGAGTGTGTTCACCTTAGATGATCCCAATCAATTAGTGTGACTACAGTCCAGATTTCGCAAAAACAAACTTTCGTCCCTATTCCATGTTATGTCGTTCTGCATAGAATTGCCCGCATCGCTTTCGGTGAACAGGTTCAGCCCACGTGAGCAGATCCGTTAGGAAGTTCTGCATAGGTTGCTTGAGGTCCGTAGATATGCGGAAAACTACTACATTAAAATACCAACACAGAGTACGTACAAAAACTAGGCCCTTGTGACATCCAAATAATTCGCACGAAATCACCGATGGGTATGTACTCGGGATTTTCGGCAGATTAAATTAAACAGATAATTAGAAAAGTAACCAATTTGTATGGAGGCAGTAGTTCCAACCACCATGCTTCCTATGTATGACGTATTCGCCCAGTTCAACCTCAGCGAAAACAGCAGAACAGCTGTGGAATTCCCCCCTCCTCTACTTCACCTCCGCTGAATGACAGCATCGGGGTAAGATCTGTAGTCTTTGATATTCTGTTGAATAATTCTGAAAATGTGGTTTTGCGAAATGTGTTTCATCATCATCAAATAAGTAAAATGGGTGTTTATATTCACGGACACTTCTCGTATTGTTCCATGTTAACATTATGGGCACCGATAGGGAAACAGCCACGTGTAACACAGCCTGTATTTCTCGATTTATGCTTGCATTGTTACGAGTGCTTTCACTGCGATTTGGTCGAGCAATGTAGAAACTCGCGCCTACAGGCGTTTGCTGGTTTGGTGGTATTGCGATTTCTAGGGAAAGACGATTTCTCTGCTGAAACGATGATAATAAGACTAACTTGTTCAAACGAATCTTATATCAGATTTACAAGCAAGGTCAAACAATAAGCAACATGAATATCGATTCTCGTTCATTAACTAATGGCATTGTCTCTCTATTCTAGATGACGACCAGTACATCGTTCTTCGATGCAGATACAAGGATAACTTCCCTCAATATTTCTTCGTTAGGCTCTCGTTCACATAGCCAATATGGCCATATGACATAGTACACAATTGCTAATTGAAAGCACTCATCCCCACCCGACATTTCTTGCAAGAGGGAATATAGCCGGTTTGAGTTATAAACGTCAAGGGTGCCGGGTAATTGAAAGTGTAGGCATCACGATACCAAACACAATTGAAGGATAGGCATCACGATACCAAACACAATTGAAGGATTGTCACAAATGAAAAGACATTGAGTACGATTGTTCTTAACTAAAACCCGTAGATAAAAATCTGATTGATTGATTATATCATCTGGAGACAGGGAAAAGAGATATAATATCTATTAAAGAGCCCGAACCGTAGATGTATGTGCTGACAGATGATATCGATCAAACAGAGCCAGATTGTCTCCAATGATGGATAGTATAGATTCACGGAAAGGCCTCGTCCCTATCTGAAATTACATTCGATATTTATTGCAGCCTTATCCTTGAGTCTAGGAAACTGATACTCTGTTTACCATCCGGCTTACAGTGAGCTATTTCATGGGTTCAGGTCCAACTGGGCGACTGAACAGAAGGATTATGACGTAACTTAACATAGTGATTTTTCTTATAAAATACGACACACGTGTACCTGACGATAAGTAACCAAACACATGGGGGGGGGGGGGTGATATGACATACCAAATAATCATTTCGTTTGCGCAAAATGCAACATCGCGAGAGAAGATTGGTCACACAAGCATTAAATAACAGTAAGGAATAACTGGTATGTATATTGATTTCGTAACGAATAAAACGATATATACCCATTCATATTTATTTTCATTGTAAGTACATACGCCATACATAACAAGGCGGAGTAAAGGAACGTCAATCATCACGAAGTTCTGAATAACGGTACCTGTGAAGGAGGTGACAAAAGAGCTATCAGATACAAGCTGGATTGAATAACATTGTTAGAAGAATTGAAAATGGGGATTGTTTTAATGATGTCTTCATTTTGCATGAAAAGTTATTTTCATACATCAAATAAGTGAAATAAATATTGCAAAGGAGAGAGCTCAACTTTTGTTGTCGCTTTGTTACATATTCTATATTTTTCTGGCATTAGATTAGTAAATATTAAATTGGCCGTTAACTGGAATAGCTCTGGCCACTCTGCCCCGGGGAAAAGTGACAAATTCAGAAAAAGGTAGAAAATAAATTGTTCAGTCACACCCCCATGGCCACCGTTTCTATGGAATGATCAGACCTGGGGACCCTTGCACGAACTATGCGTAAGCCTAAGTCCGTGCGTAAGTCACACTTAGCGTGAGCGTAGCTACGCCGACCCGTGTCACAAAGCCTTTACATTTACGCAAAGCCGTAAGTTATTGCGTAACTTTAAGTCTGCCCGGGAGTATGCTTAGCGTGAGCGCAACTTCGCTTGTATGTAACCATGCCTGTAGTAGATTAATCTAATGGCGTAGTTGTCAAATTTTATGTATCTTATGAAATGTACAATACTTTTGGAGTCAGAAAATGGTCGTTCTTTTACTTTTTCTCTCCCTAGCATACGATCTCTCAAAGACAATGTGCAGTATTTCGCACCTTCTTTCACAAAAGAGCGAATACAAGAGTTACGATCCTTAGCCTCAAACGCAGATTGCTCTGACGTGTGATTATCGACGTTAACTATTTACAAAGTCCATTGTCGGCTATGATTAATACTATGTGTCCAATACTAATTAAACATAAATCCAAGTGATATATATTGCAGAGGCGAAAATCTGAAACTTACGCACTGCGTAAATCTTGATGTAATTACGTCTGCCTTGCGCCAGGTTCGTGAAACGCGTGTAGAGCCGGGCGTAGTGTGAGCGCAACGCAGGTGTAAATCCTTACGTCGATCGTAACTTACGCAAGTTTCGTGCAATGATCCCCAGGAAGTGGACTGAAAATGATCATAGCAGGACAAGACTGAGCTTGTAAAATTTCAAGTCTCGATTCTTCTTCGTTTTTCTATCATCACTGCTGCGAGGGTGGGGTGGGATGGGCGAAAGGCCGATCGGATAGGATTGTTTCTTTCCCTTTGAGAGACAGTGGTAAAAAGATCCAAGAGCTATCCAAAAAATAACCGCATCACGGATTGAGCCGTCGGCTCTGAAATTCATGCCTGTAAAGAATAATGATGCAACACTGATGTCACCAACACAGCATGTCATATAACATCATGATACATCAGATCGGATAAGATCAACTTCCAAATACGAAGTATGCAATCAGCTTGTGTGGTTACCACTTCCTGTGTTTTCAATTTGACCCAGATAACCAATCAAATGGCCGAACTACAACTTTCGGTTTATCATCTGATTATATTGTGCCAGCCTTCGATTCCTCCCTCTTTACACAATTCAGATCTAACGGAAAATAACTTTGGTATGCAACAGTTCATTATTAACTATCAGCTATACATGTGAGGCATACATTTTTTCTGATCAAAAAGTACCTGCTTCCTATACGCGATTAAATAGCATATGCTTGAACACAACTTGTATCAAATTGCCTTTGTGCGCTCTCGTTAATCTTCTCTCTCTCTCTCTCTCTCTCTCTCTCTGTAATATAGCATCGGTGTGTTGTTACCCATTCTTCTCATATTCATTAACTATCAGTTAACTATGTAACGTCACATTGATGAGACACACGAGACACACATCTGTTCTCCTATAATATCTACCAATTAATGTTGGGAGCAATTGTTCCTCGTGCTCCGAAACCAAGGCAAATTGAGAGCCGACTCGTCTGTTTTCAAAACTTTCGCATCTCTGCTGATAAAAGTGCGCGAAAACAAATATTAGCATGTACAGATTTATCATGCAGTCTTTGTGGTGAAAATTGAATGAATTAAAAATATTTAAATTCTTATTGAAGAATCGACCAAAGACTGCTCTCCGGGAAAATGAAGTCACGATATTCGATTAGTGCGTCTATCTTTGATTTTTTTACATTTTAGGCTAACATCTTAACTGTAAGGAGTTGTTGCTGTTTTTGCAGGGTATGATTAAGCCATCGGCTATGTAAGAACGATAATGATGTAAAATAGCCAGTAATATCAACAAGGCAACATGCAGAGGTTCATAACATTATGACACAGCAGACTTACCTGTCTTACACAACAATTCAGAGCAAATGCTTATGGTACTGATCTTGCAGAGTATATTTCATGGGCTTTTTCATCCATGTTGTGACGAAGGAATGGGAAAGGTATGTTATGGTTGACTATTAAGGGCTTTGTCTAGGCAGCCATCAAATCAACTTTAATAAGCTTTAAAGTGTCAAAACCAGGTACAATTTCCCATACGGAGGTGTGCAAAATATTTGAAGAATTTATCTCGGCTATCACTGAAAATAAATATGGAAATAATCCTGCAGTAGCTAAATGCATGGTCCCTTGTACATGTAGAAACATTGAAATGGTTCGTGAGTGTCGTATGTTATTATTGTTGTTGTTGTTGTTGTAACATAATTGCTAGTTTTATTAATATTCACCAGTTTGTTTTCAGACAGTCTATCTTTCTGTCTACATGTATGTGTTTGTGAAATGTTGCTAATTTCAAACTATTGTGATTTTTCATAGAGTGAAAGCAATATTCAAACCAAGAGAACATGCTACACTGCATGATCCTCAACGTACCGTACAATATGACACCTTCAGGCGTTTCCTCAAAATTATTAGATTCCGCAGCTATGTGTATGTTATAGAAAGGCTCCTGACCTGTTGGTTGCACACCACTAAATGATGGGCTTACTATTTATGTAGTAAATTGGCATGGCACATCCAAGCAAAAAGGTATTCCCAATATTTCGCGGCCACTAATAACATGTATTATTAGCCTTCAAAAATATCAGAAATTGAGGGTATGTTATGTACCATTTTTCTTGGCTGCAACGTCTCTTGTGAATGAAGTCATAGCATCAGGCTCACCATTGGGGGTGTGTCAGAAAGATTTAATAACAATATATTTTTTAGCTACTATGTGACCAGAAAACTTCTATAATTCTGAAGACCACATATTGTAAAAAGAAATGTAAAAATCTGAAACTAACCATTCCACTTCCGGGAGGAATATGGACCAATCACAAAAGCCGGTTTTTAACTCTCCGGGATAATCCTCGGTACAAGAAATCATCCATTTGGTGGTGTGTAATCTGTTGGCCCTGCCGTCGCGTAAATATCCCCATAGATTTGTACATTTACCATGGAAATTCGGATAATTCGTATTATTTCTCTCATGACGCCCTCTCTTGTAAGACCAAGCATGAAAATGTAACCCACAACCAAGAGTTATACAATACTATCCAAGCGTTCTTTCTCTCTGCGTGAGCAACAGCCAAGGGACTGAGAATGGTATCTATCCGTGCCATCATTTCGCATGTGTTTGGGATATCAATGCACCAATCTTGGGTTCCTGGAATATATGTGCATGGAATTTTTCTCTTCGATGAGTTATACATGAACCAGTACCAGTTTAGGCTAAATCATTTACTTCACGTAGCAAATAGTTTGGAGGGGACAGCACAGTTTCAACTTCAATTTCGGTCAAGATATTTCTGGTGCTAAGTAAGATTCAAAATTGTTATTCAGCAAAATGAACCATCGGTATTAATTCGCCGGTATGTGCAAACTGTTTCTTCAAAAACTTTCTTTTGTACGTTTTACCATATGGGATGTTGTACCTCGGACTTTACAAGCGTGTTAAAATGGCTTTGGATAGCTGAATAGACGATACAACGCATATAAGGGAAGTCCCTTATAATCAAGCCCTTAACTATCAGCTACGTGTAAGCCGGACATTCTTTTCTCTGACTAAACATTCCCGTGTTGTTATCATTCTAGCGACATTAGTTTCCAATTCATTTCAACAAGGGAGAGAGAGAGAGAGACAATTAAAATTTAACGTCGTGTTCAGAAATATTTCAGCTATATGGCGACAATCAAACAAGTATTTCAAGAAAAAATAAGGCAACAACCCAACAATCCATAACTAATCAACACAACACACCAAAACATGTACATTAAAACCAATGCAACAAACCGATTTCTCTCAAATAATCTAAAATACAGTTCTTTTACCCGATTAAAAAGATCTTCTAAAGTAGCTGGTTGGTAAAAAGAATCTCTTACAATCTTAAAATCGATACAATCGACGATCAGAATATGTTTCACTGTGAAATCTTCGTGACATGGAATACACCTTGGGGCTGGTTCCTCTTTTAGTGAAAGTTCGTGAGTTAATCGGGTATGGCCGATTCTACAGCATCTGATGTTAATTCCATCAATTGATTATGTAACGGGACATGGATGAGTGGCGGTATAATATCCCCCAATTATTCACAACAGCCCACGAATTCATTATTTAATTTTACATCAATACCATCGGGGCTGTTATGGTTCTCTGCATAATATCTTTCAAACCTTTCGACAATCAGTTAAAGCAATGTCAATGTTTGTATCCATCTACATCCATGATATGAAGGACTCAGTAAGTCTGACGATGTAATAGTCCACAAATGACAGACATGGTTTGTTAAACTAGTGATATAATTATTTAGGGCATATTATAAAGCATACCTCAGAATGAATGCCTCTCATTAGTGTTGATAAGGCGACATTAACTTTAATGTCAACAATAGCCAGTGAGAATAGCGACTGCTGTTTCAGTTCAGGTGAAAACACTTGATATATCACTCATATGCGCCGGGTTAGAGAATATTTCAAAACGTACCTAACTGCTTACAGTCTTCAAAATTGGTGTTTTATTTACATTTTATTGTATGGATGCAGCTGTGTACGAGCCGTTACATATAGAGACTCAATTTGCCCCCTCTCCCCTCCCGGGATGTACCAATTTTCGTTCATTTCTTTTATATATTTCAAACTTGAAATTTCTCATGAACCAAAATATCTAATCCTAAAAAGTCAGGGGTCTGTCGGTGTTACGGGCCGTGTGAGATTCCAGTCAACGTGTCAACACGAACACGTCCTATAAAAGCGTGACTGAGATACAGACTCGCACAGGAATCACGCTTGACCATGCCAATGTCTTTGGAAGAGAGAGAGATACATGTAGTTAACGACGCGTTCAGCTATATTTCAGTCATATAGCGACGATCAATATAACTATTCAGTAAAATCAAATATTAAATGATAACACCCGACAAACATTCAAAGTTAAGAACCAACATGAAACACACAACAGTTAAAATTTTTTAAACGAATCTTACAATTGCAAAATCAATAGATAATAAAACACAGAACTTCTATGCAAGATGACTGCTGGACTGACTTCAGGGCGGCAGACCTCCAATGGTATCAGCCGGCCATGAAGTTGTCCCACAATCAGTCTTCCTGGTTGCGAGTTGTGTATAAATCTTACATATCACAGTTTATGTAGCAAACCAACAGCATTCAAATAGTTTAAAATCGAGTCTTCACTTACACGATTAAAAAGATCTTTCAACGTGGTTATTTGATAAAACGATTTTCTAACAATTGCAAAATCTATACAGTTGAGTAAAATGTGTTTCATGTTCAGTTTCTCATGGCACGGGATGCACATGTGGACTTCTTCGTTATTTGGTAAGTATTTGTGTGTCAGTCGCGAGTGGCCAATTCTACAGCGTCTGATTAAAACCTGACTAAAACGATTAAGACCAGTGAAACCTATAGTTTGAATTCAAAAAGCTTATTGTTCACTTGAGTACTCCATATAGATTGAGACCGTTTCCTCACGTAGATCTAAAATCACTGAAAGGTACTCCAAGAGGAATGACCTCTTCGTCTAGGCCTGCTTTAGCTTCAATAGGCTTTGGAGGGTTTCAAGAATTGGAAATTTGACCATTTCGCGCAGTGAGGATCAGCTCTTGTATTGCCTGTGATGCCGAGATGGCTAGGCAGCCAACAAAAACCGATGTCAACTTGTTCTCTTAGTGAAAGGTCATATAACACGAGCATTTCCAAAATTAATGGAAAGTTGATGTTGATCCGTTCTCAATAGCTTGAAGGCAAGATAAAGAGTCAGAAAATATAACATATTTCCTTCCGCTGTTGCGTATCATGCCACTCAGGGCTGTTAAATGAGCTTTAGCTTCAGCAGTGAAAATAGAGTTGTTACCTGATAAACGGTACGACACAGTTTGAGTTCCAAAAACGGGTAGCACATGCTACTCTGTCATCATCTTTGGACCCATCGGTAAAAAAATGCTTGATGTGATCTCTATTTAACTCGTAACAGGCCATACTCCTGATGATAAACTAGTTGATTGGTGTCACACTTTTTAAATTTTGTCAACGACATATCTACTTTTGGTTTGATCAACAGCCAAGGTGGTGATGACAAAAGTTCGGTTGTCAAAATCTGATCAAGGCCAATTCCAGCTCACCAATTACCAATATACGAGTTGTCAGAGCATTTCCATCATAGCTCTCTAGATTTGTATCTAATACCACTTATGCCGGTGCTAGGGGCCGTGTGGTCATATCATCCAAGTTGCCACATGAACAGGTACAATAAAAGCGTACCTGAGATACAACACATATCACGAATCGTTAGATTCTTGGTATGTGCTTTAGAATAGGTTAACCGGAAGACTATACTGTGAGGTCATGTGACTGTCAGTATGTCGGCACCTCTTCCCACTTCCCTTATATGTGTTGTAATTCAACATGACCCCTGGCACGAAATCCGAGGGGTGGAATAAGACTCGTTTTTTTTAGTACAGAGATTCGTATTCGGGATTGAAATCACAACGATAAACCGGGTTTGCACGGTTAGCTCGTAACTTCGTAACATACTGTAAGAACAATTTGATACGTCGAAGTTCCAAAGAAAATTCATTCGCTTCCACATTATAAACTTTCTTTTGGCGATGTTCTGAAAGTTCTGAAAGGCAGAATCTCAGTCCCTGATGCAGAATAGGATCTAGTAGTTTTAGGTTCGACTTACAAGCTCCATTGTAAAGCGATAATCGAGTTTAGAGTGAATGAGTGATCGATATAAATGGAGGAGTGTTTCTTGATCTTCTTCCCACTTGAAATTTGGCAACCACTTTTAACAAATCGAGATATTTCAGGCACTTGGCCTTGAGATACGTTATCTGCGGTAAGAATGTTAATCGATGATCCAGCAAGATCCCAAAGAAATTGGTCTGTTCAGCGACTTTGATGGATGTTCCATCTAAAAAGAGATCTGGATCTTTATGTGAAAAATACTTCCTGCAAAAGTGCATACAATTTGTCTTGGTTCTGGAGAACTTAAAGCCATTTTTCAGAGCCCAACTCTGGATCTTATCAAGACAAATTTGCAACTGTCTCTCAATGGCATGCATGCTTTTGCCACGACAGGATATATTAAAAATCGTTCACAAAAAGTGAACCATCAATGGATTCGTTTAAGACCTTAGCCTAATGTCTTTGGGCGGAATATAACCAGCATATCGGACTATCGGGTTGTACGGCTTCTTGTTAGTTTGATGACATTTTCTGCATCCCATAGCATTTCATTCCTATCTTGTACTCCTCTTCGCGAATCCGAATCTGCTCCATTTTTCCTTTTCTAGTTTTTTTTAATCAAATAATTCTGATGCAATCCTTTTACAGTGATCTTCGATAAACACTCCGTTCATATCAATCAGACAACCACTTCGCCAATGAAAATAGGTGTGATGTAACTTGAGATATAGCTCAGTAAGCAGCTTCAAGCAAATGTTGTTCAAACAAGCACCTCGTCGTCGTGAAGTCGGTTATTATATATGATACAATAGTGCTAAACACGAGTGTCCTATCTGTATGCCTGCCCAAATGGCTGGAATTCACGACTGCTCATCGGGATTACAAGATCATTTGTGCTTAATAAGGTGAATAGAACAGACTACAACCTTCATTTCAAATAGAGGAGTCGTCGTGCCTAACAATGTTCTTCTGGTTCATTGTTAATGGATTTTTCTTCTTCCATCTCGTCATCTTGTAACCGACCCAGCATGAACTGTCTCTAACGTTCACATTGAAATTTTAGTGTTGTATTGGCTTCCTGTCATTTGCATACGTCGTTGGAATCATATAATCGTTTATCTAGTATTTTAATATGATCTGAGATCGAACGAACCAACACCATGCATCTGAATAATTGTCCGAACTTGCGATTATATATATCGTTAATGGGATATGGTAGGCGTCTTTTGACAATTTTCTTCGCCCGGACTGGAGCAATTGAAATCAGCATACCACTACAAAGCATATTAAAGTCCCTAGTCGGTTAGAGAGAGAGAGAGGGTTAAATTTAAAGTCGTGTTCAGCTATATTTCAGCCATATAGCGACGATCAATATAACTATCCAATAGCATCTAATATTAAACGATAACACCCGACAAATTTTAAGTTAAAAAACCAACATCAAAAACACACAACAGCTAAAAAATTTAAACAAATCTTACAATTGCAAAATCAATGGATAATAAAACACAATTTCTATGCAAGATGACTACTGGACTGACTTCAGGACGGCAAACCTCCAATGGTATCAACCGGCCATGAAGTTGTCCCACAATCAGTGGTTGCGAGTTGAATGAAACTCTTGCTTGTCGGTTAGTCTCGATATGAAACGTTTATGGTTGAACGTCCTAGAAGTCAACATATTAAGCCTGGTGAGGTGAAGGATTATGTATAAAGCATTTGAGCCTATTAAGGATTATAATAGCATACTAGAGGACATGGGGCCTATTTCCGACAAGGTCCAGAAGATCACCTATCGAGAAGTTGAGTACTGATATTACACATCGAGACAAGAAGTTATTTTACCATACACAGACGACTTTATAGATTGATTAGATCCCATTCTTCTTCGACCAGAAGCTATCAATCTGATCAGCATAGCACTACTATAGTTGGCAAGATATCTGCCACCTTCCCTCCAATTCAAAATATTGGCAACACGCTTGTATAATTGTTTTTCTTTTAACATTGGGAGATTTGTACTACCGTCCACTGGTGAGGATCATGTAAATGATTTCCAGACTGGGGAACTCTTACTAAAAGCTCTATTTTTTATGGGCATATATCAATTTGAAACCAAACGAACACTAGTTGAGCCGATCTAAACCGACAGCAAGTCGTGGTCTGTTATAACGGTGATCTGTGGTTGTAGCTTGGTGACATGTAAACATGGTGGAGAATGAAGAGCTTGGTCGGAGTCGAGCTTCACAGGTATTTGTCCTCAATACGAACTTACAATTTTGTTAATACTCCCTCGTTTGGGTCGTTTTTTCCATCTGCCGATGACATATTTTATCATTCTCCTACAGATGACTTGATGGGGTTATTCATCATCGCTCTGAAATATTTGTATCTAATACCGTTCAAGCCGGTGCTAGGGGACGTGGAGACGGTGCTAGGGGCCGTGGAGACATGCCATTCAATTTGTTCACATGAACATCTACAAGAAGCGTAGCTGGGATACAAATCATCACTTTTTATTCCTGTGATGTTTTGTTAGAAATATGTAGTCAGTATATTTGTCTGTGAAGTCATATGACTTCTTGTCAGTACACCGACATCGTTTTCCACCATCAGTTTAATGTTGCATTTAATAACGCTTTCACAAACATAGTGGACTACCGAAACTTTGCCGTTTCCTTTCACTTGGTTATTGAGAGCATTACATCAGGCAAGATCTGTTTAGGAGAAATGTTCTGCTTTTATTCACTCCTTTCTTCCATGGTCAACTTGGGTACGAAGATCAGGTATTTGAGATACGATCAGTAGGGAAATATTGACGAATTATTCCAAAACACAAGACTTCGGGTAACTCTCTTGATAACTATTGTGGATCTACCCATGATTCGTTGCACCTATGTTCCTACGCGGCCCATGTGAGACACTTCACCTTTTCTCTGCAATATGGAGTAATAATTCCAAATAAATCGGCGAAGTTCACATAGAATATCAAATACCGTATGAGTGGAATACATGTTGACGAATCCTTACGGGAGTTTAACGATTTCACGCATTTCGCGGGTGGCACAATAAACCCATTACCTTTGCATGGAAAAGAAAGCTAATATCTTCCCTTAGGCTTCGGGAAAATGCGCACATAATATGTGATTAGCATTTTGACGAAATATGAACAAAATCATATGTGTTGAGGGAATCTTATTGAGATACAGTCGGAGTATCTCGAGGGTTCCAGCCATATGAATCAAACAACGGCTGTGAAAATTTTACGTTAATATCCGCCATTCCTGGAAGAAACATTAATAAGCGAGAGCATGAATATGTATGGTTATCGAAGATGCAACAATAAAACCAAGGAAAATGACACTGAAATGACCCTTGTATAACTTATTCATGACTGCTATCGAAACTTATTTGATGGATTTTTCTACCGATTGTCGAAGTCGGTGAGTAGGCTATTCCTTATAGAAAACACCCATAATCTTGGCTGTAATGGAGAATGCATTGTTAACCCATTCGAAATTTTAGCAGAGCAATGTAGTTCTGGCGAACAGGATTGATTGTTGGGTATTTCTTTTCACGGTTCATGAACCCCAGACGGATATTTCTGTTTTCGTGAGCTTTCGTCTACCGGCAGTACAATTCGGAAAGGATTTCTGGGAATGAAAAAGCGACTGTTTCTCACCACATGTAACCAATAACGTCCCATGATATACTGTCTGTCTGCCTCGAACGTCAGATGTTGACATAGCAAGCCAAGGTATGCTTGTCGCAATGTTTGTGACTGCTCAGATGTGGGTTTGAATCAGACAAATCTGTATCGCCGTCCATTTTAGCCCAATATCGTCGCCGTTTGCGATTGTTGTCAAAATAATGCCTCCAGGGAGCTTTTCATAATTGTAGAGTCGTATTTGCTGGCTTTCCTTGCTTTCACCGTCGGGCTCAATGAACTGGCATGATATCTCCTGTTGTTGGGATCTTTTTGAATCTATTTGCAATTCAAATTGGAGGACAATGCGTATTTTCGGAGCATTAGTTCCATTGTTTCATTTTATTTATTCTGCCAGATAACTGATTGATAGCTTATCATATGTGTGATCATTTATAAGTTTTTTGCTGGAACCAACCCTGAAAAAATTGAGAAATATTTGAAAACAGCAGGTCTGGCAGAGTTAGATAGTGCCGGATGTATTTAATTAACAGATAAATAACTAATTTGTTCCACGGAGCTGATAATATCCAGAATACTCAGACAATTGGGCCTTCCGACCAGTTGAGTTCCATTCCATTCTATCACCATCGACCATCAAAATATGATTTTATCGATGACAAAAGAGCAAACTCGTTCAAACATACCAGATAGGTGACAGGTGTTTCTTTCATGATGTTATATGTATCTTGACTGTCTATAGTAGTCTGGATGAATGTGCGATTTTTTGGTTGATAGAATAAAGAATTAGATTCATCAAAAGTGTATTTATCATCGTGGGTGAGTGCATTCCATGATCACACGACGTTCTTAATCATTTCCACTTTGCTTATCATGTGTAGCATTTCGGACGGATTGTTTGCAAGTGATCTTTTTTTCTGGGTTATTAGCTGTTCTTAAGGTCATAGCTGCCAACTGAAAACATTATTTGGTAAGAGGATAAGACACATACATGTAACTCACCATTTCTAATATGAGCATGGCCAAGCAATAAGGTAGAAATTTCAGCCGTATCAGTCTTCATCGTTACTCAGTATATAACATCA